>OMNV01009669.1:0-17310 GCA_900303265.1 Brotula barbata | reverse complement strand
AAAATTATATATTATATATTATTATATTATATTTTCTGCATCAACTGCATTTTGTAGTGATCGAGTTTTCATGGAATTGCTTTGACAACTTTGAGCCGATCTGCCCCACTAGTCTCTGATTTTATGTATTGTGAGAATACGGATGGTGATAAAATTCAGAATTCCACGTTTGTCTTCACAGCTGTGAAGCCCTCAGCCGCAAAATTTGAATCTAAGACGCAGGAGACGAAAGAAATGATTGAAGGTGCGGAGGGAAGATGGCATTTGTTAGCTTGACTTGCAGCTTTATGTGTTCTGTTGGTTTTGCTGGTAATGGCCTTTGTGTGCGCCCCGTACGGGCCTCTGTTGGGCAGTGATTTCCTTCTTGTTTACCGGAAATGTTTAAATTGTTTTCTACGAGATTGCTTTTGACAAATTTTCTGTTTTTGTTAGTTGCATTGATGGCACTTTTTGATGGGATTTTTTAAGTATGATCTCTTGTTCAGTTGTGCATGCAGGATTCTTTATCTGGGATAGTGTGCCATTATTAGGCTTTATACAACATGTGTCCATATAATATTTGTATTACAGTCAAGAAGCCTGAAGCTCCATCCACAGTTTCTAAAGTCAAGGACAAGAGGCAGGAGATAACGGAGACAGTAGAAGGTAATGCTGGAAGATTGTCAGCTTTGCTAGCGAATTAGCTTCTGTGAGAAAAACAAATTAATCTCTTGTGTTTAAAAAACAGTCGTCTTTTATGTCTTTGTTAAGGACATGCTTTGTCTCCAAGTTTATGGATCATTAATTGGCTTCTATTATGTGTTCCTTCAACCAAAATCACTTAAATGTGGCTTCTTAATCTCTTGTGCCCTCCGCGATGTGCTGCACACAGATATTGCTTTCCAAATCCAGCTACTAAGGCGCCAATCTTATGTTCTATTAAAAGCAGTGACATTGCAAACTACTGGACAGACCCGCGAACAGCAAGTGCGAGAACAAGAGACCCAGAAACTAGAACTCCAAGTGGGAGTTCAAGGTAACGAAACAGTTACTGATTCTTGAAGTTTTTCTTTCTCTCTCCGGTTTTAAGATAAACTTAGCTAGTCTGAGAAAGTTGATGGTAAATTCTGTGTTATGACTCAATTCAAAATGTTTCATCACAGCCATGAAGTCGTCAGTTCTTCTCTCAGCTGCAACAGTGGAATCTAAGAGACAGGAGACCAAAGTAACAGTAGAAGGTATGGAGTTAAGATGGTCTTGGGATTGATTCCCACCTCTATGTTGTCCGTTCATACTGTTGCTTATAATGGCCTTTGTGTTGTCCAGTCTGCATCATAATGCAGTTTAAAAAAGAAAATGTCCTGTTGCAGTCTCGTTTTGTTTTATTTTTCCAACTTTTTGTGCCTCTCCTCTATCAAATGCTTTATTAGTGTTGCTGTCAAATAATTGTTTGTTTTTATCACATTACATTTTTCTACATTCTGGTATTTGTAGCATTGACTGGCTTATTTTGCGTGTTTGTGCATGGTTGTGCTGCTCGGGCGCTGATGGCGTTGGATGAGAATGATACCTGTTGAACTTGACCATTGTTTACCTGAGTATGGCTTTGCGCTTTCTTCATTGTGGCTGGTGAATCTGGGAATACTCCTAGTTTCTGCCATTAGGCTATGTGCACAGTGTGTTCATATTCTACTTGTATTTCAGCCACGAAGCCGGAGGCTCCAACCACTGTTACTAGAGAGAAGAGGCTGGAGATAATAGAGACAGTCGAAGGTAATGTCACAAGATCCTCCGCTCCGCTCCTTTGCTTTTGCGCCTGTGCTTTTACAGTTGTTTTGGCAACAGGTGACCTTGTGAAATGAGTACATTAGGGTAGGGTTAGGGTTCTCAGTGCTGCAGACTATGTGGTCATTCCTCATCTTGGGTTGGATTGTGTATTGTTGCTTCAGAAATGATTGCAATTCAAGTTAATTAAAATTTATTTGCTACTTCTTTCTGTTTGGCCAAATCTGCAGTATTTCATGTATTTACTCTTAATTCAACCTCTATCTTAAACAGATCCAGAAAGATTTTATTGCAGCAGACTCATCCTGTTTTGCCAGATTTTTTGTGTGTGTTGTGGCTCTTCTTGACTCTGCTGTGCCAAAGCAAGTTTTATTTGAGGTGGTCTTGATCCATTTTCAAGGAGTTTATTGTCATCTGCATTGTCCTGTGGCATGTTGATGTCGTTTTTTAAGAATAGTTTCTGTTGTTGCTACAGTTTGCAACGTGAATGTTGCATTTTACTCGCTTCATTGTCCAGTCACAAAATCGAGCACTTTAAGGAGATTGAAGATGTTGTCCTCTGAACTACATCTGGCTTTGTCAATTGTTGCTTTTGTTCAGTTAAGAAGCCTGAAGTTGCATCCGTAGTTGCTAAAGACAAGGAGAGGAGGGAGGTGATAAAAGAGACCATAGAAGGTAACGCTGGAACATTCGGTTTTGTCTGTGTTGACTCACAAAATTGAGAGTGCACGATGAAGTCAAAGGTACTGACTTAAATGATGTTTCATCACAGTTGTGAAGCCCACAGCTCCCTCTGGGGCTGCAAAGCTGGAGATCACTGAAGGTATGGTATTGAGGGGGTAAAAGTGGTGTTTTGTGAGCTTGACCTCCCGCTTTATGTGTCTGTTATTATATTTGTAATGGCCTTTGTGTTGCCTTGTCCAGTTGAGCCCTAAATTAACCTGCATCTTGCAGCAGATACAGATTGTGGAAGATTCTCCTACACCAGTCACAGTCTTGTGTCCCAGATTGTTGTATTCTGAGACTCTTTGTTCCTCTGCTGGGTTTACATCATCTTTGGCTTTCATAATTTGCAGGAGGTTTTCATCAGTTTTGTATAGGAGAGTATTTGAAAATGCTTTATAAATATCTGTGCCTACTTCCTGCTGTGCTGTTAGCATGTTGATGCTGTTTGAGAATGATGTCTGTTCCTGTTCCTACAGTTTTCGTGAATATTGCATTTGACTTCGTTCACTGTATGGTCTGAATTGCGTGCTCTGAGGAGACTGAGGACATTCTCCTTTTTTGTACATCTGGCTTTGCCAATTGTTATTTGTGTATTGTTTCAGCCAAGAAACCTGAAGTTCCGTCCATAGTTGCTAAAGAGAAGCACAAAGAGATATTCTTCTCATTCTTGTGTGCCATATTGCTGTATGTTGCGGCTCTCAGCACCTTTGCTGTGTCAAGTCATGTTTGATACCTGCTACATTTTCAGGGGATTGTTGTCATCGGTGTTGCATTATAGTGTTGCATGTTTGTGTCACTGTTGTGGTCTCTGTTGTCTCTTAAGTTTACGTAAAAGTTGCATTTTATTCTCTTCATAGTACAGTCTAAATTGAGTGCTTAGAGAAGAGTAAAGATTATCGTCCTTTAAAGTGCATTTGGCTTTGTCACTTGTTATGTGTACATTATTTCAGCCAAGAAGTCTGAAGTTGCATCTGTAGTTGCTAAAGAGAAGCACAAGGAGATAAAGGAGACAGTAGAAGGTAACACTGTCTGCACTGTCTGTGCTTGTTGTTTATCCTAAGGGTTCGTTTGTTCAAACTTGCAAACTTACAAAATTGGAAAGGTGGATGGTCAATTCTGTTCTAAGGTACTGAATTATATGATGTCTTATCACAGTTATGAAGCCGTCAGCTCCTTCTCCAGCTACAAAAATGGAAGCTTATAATCAGGAGACCAAAGAGATCATTGAAGGTATGGGTTGAAAATGTTGGCTTGACTTCCAGCTTTATGCTCTCTGTGAGTCTAATTGTAAGGGCCCTTCCGTCGCCTTGTCCAGTTTACCCTTAACTTGACCTGTGTCTTGCATCCTCTTCACTTTTGTGTTCCAGATTGATGTTGTGGCTCTTTGTGCCTATGCTGTGTCAATCAGCTGTTTTTTTGCAATTTTCAAGCGGTTTTGATGAGTTTTGTATTGCAGCGTATTTAAAAATGCATTTGAAATGTCTGTGCATACTGATGCCGTTTAAAAATGGTCTCTGTCGTTGCTACAGTTTATGTGAATGTTGACTTTTACTCTCTTGATTGTCCAGTCTTACTGATTTGAGATTGAAGATATTGTTAAACTACATCTGGCTTTGGCAATTGTTGTTCTTGTTGGACATTCAGCCAAGAAGCCTGAAGTTCCGTGCATAGTTGCTAAAGACAAGGAGAAGAGAGAGGAGATAAAAGAGACAGTACAAGGTAATGCTGTAAGATTCTCAACTTTGTCTGTCATTTAGCCCACGCATTGTGTATGTATGGCATTAAATGATGTTTCATCACAGCTGTGAAGCCCTCTGCTCCTCCGCAAGCTGTAAAACTGGAATCATATAAGCAGGAGACCAAAGAGATCATTGAAGGTATGGGGTTAGAGTGGTGTTTTGTTAGCTTGACCTCCAGCTCTATGTGTTTGTCGCCTGGTCATGTTAAATCGACCTGTACCTTGTAGCATATACAGATTATGGAAGATTTCCTGCAGCAGTCTCTGTCTCTTATACCTGATTTATTTTGATGTTGTGCCTCTCTGTACCTTTTCTGTGTCAACTTATGTTTGATATCTGGTGGTTTTAAGACGTTTACAGTGGGATTGTTGTCATCCGTGTTGCATGTTAATGCGGTTGTTTGAGAATGGTCTCTGTTGTCTCTACACTTTATGTGAACGTTTCATTGTATTCTCCTTTGTAGAGTCTACATTGAATGCTTCGAGGAAACTTAGGATTATCCTCCTTTAAACTGTATCTGGCTTTGTCACTTGTGCCTTATTTCAGCCAAGAAGCCTGAAGTTCCACCTGTAGTTGCTAAAAACAAGCACGAGGAGATAAAGGAGACAGTAGAAGGTAATGCTGGAAGATTCTCTGCTGTGCTTGTTGTTTATCCAAAACATTTTGGCCATTCTGACTTAGAAAATTGTAAAGATGGATGGTAAAGTCTGTTCGAAGGTACTGAATTAAACGACGTTTCATCACAGCTGTGAAGCCCTCAGCTCCTTCTGAAGGTACAAATCTGGATTCTCATAGTCGGGAGACCAAAGCGATGATTGAAGGTATGGGGTAAAAGTGGCGGTTTGTTAGCTTGACTTCTTAACATTTTCTAGTATTGTCATTCTCTTATGCTTGATTTTTATGTTGCAGCTCTCTGTGTCTTTGCTGTATGAAATCGTGTTTTGTTGGGGGGTGGTCTTTTGCAGTTTTCAAGAGGTTTTCATCAATGTTGTATCGCAATATATTTGCAAGTGCATCCAATTCTCAATCTGTGCCTACTGAGCTGTTAGCATGTTGATGTTGCTTGAGAATGGTCACCGGTCAGCATTTTACTTCCTTCGTTGTAGGGTTTTTGAAGATCATCGTTGTCTAAAATACATCTGGCTTTGCCTATTATTTGTATATTATGTTAACCAAGAAGCTTTAAGTAGATGGTAAAATTTGATGTTTCGCTTTCAGCATGTTTCATCATCTAGTCTGCTGATTTTCAAAATTAATGATATGGGTGGTAAAGCATATTATAAATCACTGGATTAAAGAGGTTTCATCACAGCTGTGAAACCCTAAATCATTGAAGGTAAGGGGGTAAAACAGGTGTTTTATGAGTTCCACATCCAGCGTGATGTGTTTGATTATTCTGCTTGTGATGGCCTTGCATTGCTTTGTCCAGTTCACCCTTAAATCCTGCAGCATATATAGTTCGTGAAGGACTTTCTGGCAGTCGCATTTTGCCAGATTGTTGTGGCTGTCTTGTTTATTGTATTTAAAAATACATTTGAAATATCTGTGCCTACTGTGCTGGTAGCATGTTGATATTGTTTGAGAATGGTCTGTTGTTTCTGCACTAAATTGTTGCCCTTTATGCTCTTCATTGTGCAGTTAGTTAATTCAGTGTTTTATGCAGATTGAAGATCATAGTTCTAAAATACAACTTGGTCTGTCAATTGTTGTTGTTGTACATTCAGTCAAGAAGCCTGAAGTTCCATCCATAGCAGCTAAAGGCAAGCAGAAGAGTGAGGAGATAAAGGAGACTGTGGAAGGTAACGCTGGAAGACTCTCTGCTTTTCAGTGTACTTCAGTGATATTATGGTCCCGTCAGTTGAAAATAACCTGTACTTTGAATCGTGTTGCCGTGGAGATTGTGTGAACCGTCCGGACAGCTATTGGTTTGTTTCTTTGCTGCAATACGCTATTTGCTCATGCAGATTTTGTATCTGAATTGTATTTTTGGCTTAAAAGCAGCAGTGCAGCATACCATATGTCCACATTCTCTGAACTTGAATCACAGTTGAGAAGTCAGCAGCTGCAGCAGCAACCAGCAGAGTTGAACCGGAGAAGCAGGAACCCAGAAAGGGAGTTGAAGGTATGTGCTGGTCACAAATCATGCAAGAACACAGTTTTTACCGACCGTGAATAAGGTCCTGTTCCTCTAAGCTGCTTCTCTATGTTGTGGTATTGCCAGATGGACTGCTAATAATCCATCCAGTGGTGATGTAATATCTCTCTCTTTTGAGGATTTTGTCAACAGCTGGGCTCTTTTTTTTCTGTTTGACTACATAGTAGCTTTAGTGTCTGCTTTATGATGTTTTTCATAATGATTTCAGTTGATTTTCATTTTTTTAGCTCAGTAACATCCTTTGTCTTGTTCATGGAGGGAGACAAACCTGCACAGTGTGTTCCGAGTTAATCCTTTATGTCATGTTTTTACTCGGTCTTCATTTCTCACTATGATTTTTTATTTGTTGCTTTGATCATTCCAGATGATAAAAGGGAAGAAAACTTGTCGTTGCACCTGGATAGGAATAATTACCTCCAAGAAAGAGCTTATCCATATCTTTATGTTTCGGATTGCGCATTTGTTAGAATGATAAATCAAGAAGTTTAAGTTTTAATGGAATTTTTTGGGAGAGGTGGATCTTAGGTCAAAGAACAATTGATCAGATTTGAAGGTAGTATATTTCACAGCTTCATCATTGTATAGAATGCAGAATTCAGTAAAGTGAAAACTGTTTTAGTTCATCTTCCATATCTACAAAGTTAGATATGGAAGAGATTTGCTATTATCTAAAGTCTAACAGTTGGTATCAGATTATAAAAATCAAATGAAAAAATGCATGCTGGGAGCAAATGAGAGCTTTGGAAGAAGATTGTACTCAGATTGCTTCATTGTCACTATCTATGATAGTTGATGGACTTGATAAATGATGTACTATGTTTGGCTGGTTTACTGTTTTGATTGGGAGTGGAGATCATAAGACTTCATTGCATAGTTTGGTACTGACATCTCAGATAGGTAAGTTGACATTAAACTTCTTTTTTGCAGTTTTCTTTTTGAGTGGGTCACCAAGGATTTTCTTATTTATTCAATCCCCAGTTATTCCAGTCGTATTCACTGGAGACCTGAAGAACCAGGTGGCCGAGGAGGGAGGTAGTGTTACTTTGCACTGCGAGCTTTCTAAACCCGGAGTCCCTGTGGAGTGGAAGAAAGGCGCACAAGTGTTGAAGTGTGGAGACAAATACCAGATGAAACAGACAGGATTCCGTTATGAACTACAGATCTTTGATTTGAACCCCGGTGACACTGGAGGATATTCATGCTGTTTAGAGGACACAGAAAGCTCAGCCTCCCTTACTGTAAATGGTAGGGTTGTGTCATCTCTGTTCTTTATCGAACTACACTGTATTTCTGTCACCTCTTCTTATCGTGTAACATCATTGGTTATTTCTTTTCAATCATCAGCTCTCCCAGTTATTTTCACCAAAGAACTGGAAAGCCAAACGGTTGATGAAGGGGAGAGTGTTACCCTGCACTGTGAACTCTCTAAATCCGGTGTTCCTTTGGAGTGGAGAAAGGGAGAACTTGGCCTTTGCCCTTGTGCCAAGTATGAGATTAGGCAGAAAGGACACCAGGCCACTCTAGTAATCCACGACGTAGATCTCGAGGACTCTGGGTATTACACCTGTGACAGTGGCGATCGTCAAAGTACTGCTCAACTAAATGTAAAGGGTATGCAAGCAGAAAAGTGTTGTCTGTTTCTCTCGAGACTTAAATTGGTAATGTGACAAATTAAGACAGGCTGGACTGTAATAGATAAATGTGTTGGCATGACTTGAACTGGCTAAAATTAAGCTGTGTGGCTATAATGAGGCAGCTAAATTAGAACTGAGTAAGATGACTTGACAAAGTCAGTATGTTGGTCTACAGGTACAGTACAATTATTGTATGTACCTGCGGTTACTGTTTATTCGTCTTGTGGCTGACATTTAATGATAGTAGGAGTTTATATTAATAATTACAATCACTCCTATAACGCCATGTGGAAGGCGACTGCTGCCAGTAAATTGACCTGCAATTTCTGAAGCAGAATAGAAGATTTGAACACGCATGACTCTCAAATTTCAGACTTCGGACCTGCATACATTAGACATACATTTTCACCTTATGCACAGTAGTTTTCTGTTTGCTTTAATTATAAAAAAATGCACCAAAGCTAAAAGTTTCTGCTCCCGCTGCTCTTCCACTCCTGTAGCCCAGTCTGTCTTTTTCAAGACCCAGCTACAGAACCTTGAAAGAGAGGCAGGGGAGACAGCTTGTCTTCGTTGTGAGACCACAAAGCCTGGAGTCGACGTGGTCTGGAGGTGTGCTGACAGGGAGCTGGCATCAAGCAGCAAATACCAGCTTAAACAGGAAGGGAGCTTAGCAGAGCTCATCATCTATAAACTGCGGCCAGGCGACTCGGGAGAATACTCCTGTGATACCGGCAGCCAGAGGACGTCGGCTGTCCTCTCTGTGCAGGGTAGGGACTCTGTATTCATCCCCTTACTTTATCCTCCTTGTAAAGCACCCCCTGGAGTCTTGACTGTGTCCTACATCACTCTCTTTGCTCACCATTTTCCCACGAGGCACCACAACTTGAGCATGAAGTGCACCAACTTTGCATGTAGGCGTCTGTTTTTGGATCCTCTTGACAACATTTGTCCTTTCCTTTATTTCATTTAATATTACGTCTTTAAATCCTCTTTTAAGACGAATTCATCCACTTCCACACCTTTCTGTCATGCTTGATCACTCATCTCAACTCACCTTCATCTTTTCTTCACGTGGTGTTTGCAATAACAGCACCGGTGTCTCCTCAGCCGGCAAATCTGTAACTGCTGCTGATATCGATTTATCAAACAGAGGTTGAAGTTACAATACTGAAATTCTTGGAGAGCTGCGTGGTGTACGAGGGCGAAGACGTGCGCTTTGAGTCCCTGGTTTCTCACGAGGAAGCACCCCTGGCCTCGTGGAAACTGCAGGATGTCCCACTGCAGAATAATGAGATGAACCTGATCGAGAGCGAAGGTCGGGCACACAGCCTCACGCTCAGAGGCGTCACCACGGCTGACTCGGGCACCGTCACTTTCTCAGTGGGTAATCACGCTTCCACTGCTTGTCTGACAGTCAGAGGTAAGGGAAATATGTGGAGTTCCTTTGTTTCTGTCTTCCTTGTTGGACGTCTGCCTCATGTCCTTTTGGGAAATCTTAACATAAGAAGCTTCCCAGTCACTTAAGTTCATCGTTTTATTTTATACCCATTGCTCACATGTTGTTTCACTTTTCTATGTCGACACTTCCCGGTCTATCCCACATACATAAGCATGTTCACTCCTCCCTTTTTTCCTTTCCTCCCCCTTTCGCTACTCTGTAGTTTTGCTCAATTCTTCCTCTTGATTACCTCTAACATTATCAAATCTTCTGCACTGAAATTTCTAGATTTTATTCTACTGTCCACATTTTTCTATAACATGAGCACAATGTCCAATTGAATTCTCTGTTCACCGTTTTGTTTTGCACTAATTAAAATGTTTCTGCACCATAATAAACATGTGAAGGCATGTAAGGCTTACTTTTAATAGTTATATTGTATTTATTATTTACATAATGTAAAAAATTTAAATCTTCTTTATTGGTATTAATGCTTTTCATACATTACAAGACGAGTATCCGTGATTCTATTGGACATAGAACAGTATTTGTTTTAGAACATACAACTTAATTCATTTGAAGTATTTTTTTTAAATCTGTTGATCTGTCGGTGAGCACACTCTTACAGAGCTATATGTGTTCTGTTTTATGCTTCTTGATGGTGTGGACTCTTTGGAATTGTGAGTATCTGACTGATTTGATGGATAAGCGGTAGAGATGACGGCTGGATGGATGTCTGTTTTGTGAAGAGTCCAATCAGTGGTGACTGCATTCGTCTCTTTTTCGTATTCATCCTAATGTATCCTGGTCTTTCTGGCAGCAATAACGGTACTATTCAGCAAGGAGCTGGAAAACCAAGAAGCGGTGGAGGGAGGCAATGCTACGCTGTCTTGTGAGACGTCCAGTCCTGATTGCAAAGTGAGCTGGAGGAAAGGCTCGGCTCTGCTCACTCAGGGGGAGAAATACTCTGTGGAGCACAGAGGCTGCAGTCACATCCTGGTGGTGCACAAACTGAGCGTCAAGGATAGTGGAGAGTACACCTGCGATACAGGGAGCAAACAAAGCAATGCTACTCTGACTGTCAAAGGTAATGGAGCCCATGTTCATGTCTTCTCCCCTATCATTATCAGTTGAAATTGAGTATTGAAAGTATTAAAACTGCTCATTATGGTAGATGCACCATCTTAGTGAGCTCCCATCATCCTATTCACCCTCAGAGCGCGTGCGCGTCCTCCGAGAACTCTGCGACATCACCGTGACCACTGGGCAGGATGCCGTCTTTGAGGTTGAGTTGTCACACTCGGGTGTAACAAATGGGGAATGGTGGCTCGGAGATAACCTCCTCCAAAACAACGATCTGAACCAGATGAGCACCCAGGGTCGGGTGCACCGTTTGGCCCTGAAGATGGTAACCACCGACGAATCGGGAGATGTGGCCTTCGTTGTGGGAGAAGAGAAGAGCGTGGCGTGTCTTCTAGTGGAGGAGAAACCCAAAGGTAACGATGGTGACGTGGCCCACAACTACATCAACCACCAAACTGCTTTGTCTTTGCAAATGGAAAACTGCTGGCCTCATCTTCAACATCCTCACGTTTACACCTTGAACACGGCAACCATTTATTTCATAGTGTGAAAGCGATGCACTGCGATCAGAAATACTGTAACTGAGGCAGATTTTCTCTTGTCATTTGTCAGTGTTGATCATAAATGTTTATGTTGTTTCAGTAATCAAAGTGTTACATTTTTTAACAGCTTTTTTTTAGGTTTTTGTTATTAACCCCTTAAACCCTGAGATAACCACTGATGGGTCCATCTTCCTAAAGATTTATGTAAATTCTAGTGAATTATGTGGTTAATTTGGCATTTAAAGCCCTTTTCATTTATCCTAAATCATTTAAATAACCCTGGATCGTTTGCCTTAAAGCATACTCAAGTTACCAATGCGTTATCAGTGTTTAAGGGGTTAAAACAAGTGTCAATTTCTTACTTTTTGTTGAAATTGGAATCTTCTCTGTGACACCTTATAAACCTCCCAGCATGCACCCATGTATTTAGATATAACCTTTAGTTTTGGGTTTACCGTGTTCGCAGTGCTAATACTAGAGAAACCACACAACACTGTGGCACCGGAAGGTGAAACTGCCACTCTGGCCTGCACCATCTCCGACCCCAAGGGCTCTCTCACCTGGACCAGAGACAACGTAACCATCAGAGCAGGTCTCAAGTACGACATTAGGAAGAACGGAGCGTTCCACCAGCTCTGTGTCCACAATCTTGTGCCTGAGGACTCAGGAACGTACACCTGCGACACCGGAGATGCACAGTGTGACGCCAGCTTGACTGTGGAAGGTAAAGATTCTGTTGACCTGATTCAAGATGGGACTGGAGAAATGTGCTTCAACTGCATCCCCAGCACCATCTTCTGTCTACCACTTGCCGCCTCAACATCTGATGCGTTTTAACTTCTCACCAGGTATCCCAGTGTTTTTCCAGAAAGAGCTCCAGAATAAGGAAGCTATAGAGGGTGATGATATCACCCTGTCCTGTGAGCTGTCTAAGGCTGGAGCTCGCGTTGAGTGGAGGAAGGGAGGTGTGGTCCTCCAGCCTGGTAAGAAGCATGACATGAGGCAGGAAGGGTGCATTCGAGAGCTCTGTATACGGAACGTGGAGCCTGAAGACAGCGGCTACTACACGTGTGATGCCGGAGACCAGCTGACTACATCCTCTCTGGCAGTGCAAGGTAGCCAACCCCAAAAACCCGGGTTTTACTCAGGACAACCTGTTTAATCTTGACAGCATTTTGACAGACATAATTCCAGTGACATATTTATTGTTTTTTTTTAGGCAGGCCTACGTGAGTGTTACATCATCAAGATAGAGATAAAAAGTTGCAGGAAGAGGCTTTGTGCTTTGTAGGAGTTATTCTAAAGTCTCAGTGGATACTTGTGTATTTTTCGCTCAACAGTGAAAGAAGTCTTCATTGTGTCTGGTCTTAAAACCACCGACGTCTTTGTTGGGG
Source organism: Brotula barbata (assembly GCA_900303265.1). Classification (NCBI taxonomy): domain Eukaryota; kingdom Metazoa; phylum Chordata; class Actinopteri; order Ophidiiformes; family Ophidiidae; genus Brotula; species Brotula barbata. Next base: position 4,835 of record OMNV01009669.1, on the reverse strand, counting down.
AATGGGCCACCTTCTCCTGCCAACTGTCTGGAAAGACAGCTGGCACGGTGCAGTGGTGGCTGGACGGCACCTTGCTGGAGAACGGCCCCTTCAGTGAGATAGGGCTGAGCCAGGGCCACATCCACACTCTGACTTTAAAGAACCTGGCCACAGATGACTCTGGCACTGTCACGTTCAACGTCGGCAGTTTGGTGTCAACAGCCAAGCTCTTAGTCAAAGGTATCAGGGTACAAGTAACGGACATGCACGCCATAATCCCACTATTCGTCCTTACTGCGATTAAAGGCAAAAATGGGATTTAGACGTGTACATTCACAGAATCAGTCTGAGCCTGCTGCTCTCAGATTATACATGACCTGATAAGTAATGACAGTGTGAAGGTGGCATACTCTGATTAAGATGAAAACATGCCAAATGAATTCATACTCTAGGTCTGTTAGTCGAAGTAATCATGCTCAGCTTGAGCGTGAAAAATATTGCCTTAATTTATTGCCTTAATCGCAGTACAATCTGGATGATATTAAACGCATGTTGACGTCCCATAGAGTCGAACGGTCAGAGCATCTCAGCTGCACTCTCCTTTTGGACGCTGCTGCATTTTAATTCAACATTTTAACATTAATTTTGTACCTTATTTCTAGCGTATTCTGTACAGCACAGTGTTGTTACAGTGAAAGCACTGATGTTATTCTTGATTCAGTATGCTCGGCAGATCAGATTACATTTCCACGCTCTTTCCTCCGGTTAGTCCCTCCAAGATGAGTTAGAGATGGGAGTTAAATGTGGTACACTGAATTTCTTTTTGAACGTTGCATTAATTTTCTTCACTTTTCTGCAGGTGTCCATAGTAGAGTGTGAAGTTCTTTTAGCAAAGAGAAATTGTTAGATCTGGAGAATTTGCTGCTTCATTTATATGCATGAGCAGATCCTTTGGTTGTCTCATTCCATCAATAATAACTACAGACTTCCATGCTGTATGCTTTGATATAACCAAAACATACAACTGGGTGCAGCAACACAGAGCAGAACTCCATTTTGAAGTCCATTTTGTTGTTGTTAGATGTGAAAGTGCACTTTTCTATCAGCCGTGGAAACATAATTTTGAATTGTTGTCACCGTAATGTAACACAACCATTCCACTCATACCTCAGTGTCTTTCTCATCCACAACCGTGGTCTTGCGGTTGACTGGGTCAGTTTGTCCTTTTGCTGGCTTGTTAGTCACCGCTGTTGTTTTCCTCTACGACCCATCGGTGAAGCCCTGCACCAAAATAAATGTTCCACCTGTTATGTAACTGTAGAACAATTGTCAGCGGTTCCATGGCAGCGTTTCAGTTTTAGACTGCACGGTGCCATGACTGCTAATACTGCTTTAGCAGATCAAGTATAACATTGACGAGAGAGAATGAAAATGGTAAGATGACGCTCTTAGCTGCTGCCGAGGCTGCATTTGGGGAGCAGGGACCTACCGCAGTGCAGATACAAAATTTGGACAAGATTGGATTGTTTCTTTTCTTTTCTTTGGTGATGTTGGGATTTGGTCAAAGATTCTTTGAACGTAGTTACTGAGCCAGTCATTTGTGACACAGATACTGTGTTATAAAAAGTGCTGCTCCACCCATCCACCCCTGCCGCCATCAGTCCCATACTCACCATCATCTCACCTCCGTTGTCCCCGCCCCCCACAAAGCCCTGTTCCTAGCCTGCAAGCACTAAAACTTCTAACCTTTCCACAAGTTCATCATCCATTTACCATTCCTGTCCTCCTTCATTATCAGCTGCCAACACTTATTGGTGCTCGGTTGTGACCCTGAACCTTAACGTTGACGATTGGGCTTTTTGACCCTCTCTTCTGCTGAACAACTCACATAGCAATACAATTATTCCAAACGTTAAAATACTGCATAATTTGGTACATGTAGTGTTTATTGGGCACCCTTCAAAAACACCTGCTGTGGGTTATAAAGCCCAAAAGTCACCCGGCATGTCCTACGCATGTCCGTACACCTTATGGCCAATCCCTGACCCCCTGAATCCTGACCCCCACCCTCAGATCCCACAGTCGAAGTGGTGAGCGAGATGGAGGACCTGCGGGTGGTCGAGCACCAACCGGCTGAGTTCATCTGCCAGTTTTCAAGGCCGGTCAAGGCCCAGTGGAGAAAAGATGGGCAGCCAGTACAGTCTGATGGCTGGAGGGTGGTAGTGGAGCAGGACTGGAATGTGGCTCGCTTGTACATTAGCCGGGTGTCTGCCGGGGACACTGGCTCGTACTCCTGTGAGGCGGAGGGGACCTGCGCGGTGGCCTCACTCTATGTGGAAGGTGAGCTTCCCTCCACATGGAAAAGCAGCAACGTTCAGGGAGTCTCCTCCACTCCCACATATCAATCAGTTCTGTTTGCAGAGAAAGTGAAATCCACTTGATGAGTTCTTGATCATCGCAAAACTCGTGTCCTTTGTTGACAAAATCTTAAATAAGTGAACTTCTCTGTTCCTTGTTTTTGCTCTGCTCTTAATATTTCTTTATTCCTACAGCTAAGCCCATAGACATTGTCCAGGGCCTGGAGAACATGGAGACTATCGATGGAGGTGAGGCGTTGTTCGAGTGCGCCCTCTCTCGTCCAGAGAGCAAAGACTGCCGCTGGCTTCTTAACGGTAAACCTGTGAAGGAGTCGCCAATCGTGGAGCTCGTGTCTTTTGAGAGTGGCCGTCGCCATCTGCTCCTGCTGAAAGAGCTGCGCGTCAGCGACAGTGGCACGGTGACCTTCCAGGCTGGCAGGGCCTCTTCATCTGCCCAACTTACCGTCAAGAGTGAGTCTCACAGACTTAATGCTACCACTCTGAATCTGGATTGTCTTAATCCAGGGGTTTTCAACCTATGTTGGCCTATGGACCTCCTCTCCTGAGGGACTTGTGGTGGTGGGGACGTTGTTTCTTACCTATTAGTGACAGTTTAGAAGAATTTGATCATCCTCAAAATAAAAACAATACATATGCTTGGGACACCTGCAGTACCTCCACGGACCACCGGTTGAAACCCGTCTTAATGGCATCTGAATACGAAGTAATGCATTCTACTCTGTTTGCATTTCCTCCCTTAAGGCTGGCAGTTGGACGTCGTGAAGGGCCTGGAGGACACGGTGGCTGCAGTGGGAGACAAAGTGGAGTTTTACGTTGAGCTGAACGAGCCGGTCCCTATGTTAGATGTAACCTGGTACGCTAATGGCGTTGAGCTCAAGCCCAGTGACCTCTGGGCCATGAGGGCCGACGGCTGTTCGTATCGCTTGGTCCTGAGACAGGCGCCCCTTTTGCCCCAGCAGGAAATCACGTTTGCAGCTAGAGACGCGCTCTCTTTGGCCAAGCTCACCATTATAAGTAAGTGTTGGAGAAAGATGATGTGATGTTTGGATTCAAACTCAGTCAGACATGTTTACAGATTATGAATGTAATCCCTTTAATGCTCCACAGCTGTGCCTGATCCTCCAGAGGACCCAGAGGTCCTTAGTAAGACGACGCAGTCTGTTTCGCTTTCATGGTTCACTCCTCTCCACAATGGAGGGAGTCCAATTCTGGGCTACAGGGTGGAGATGCGGCTGGTAGACAGCGCCCTCTGGCTGCCGTGTCATTCGGAGCCGGTGTGTAACACAGAGTTTGTGGTTGAAAGTCTGATGCCGGGAAGCAGCTACAGGTTTAGGGTGGCAGCCATCAACAAAGCCGGGACTGGAGAGCCCGTGGAGCTGCCTCAGACTGTGCAGCTCGGTGAGTCCATCCACGGAGACATATCTTGATGATGGACAGGTGTTTCTATCCTAGTAGATCCATTTTTATAGAGCCATCAAAAGTATTGCAATGTCATCTGTTGATGCGTTGATGTGATTTTTTTTTTTTTTTTTGGTAGGCTGATCAGTAATATGATGACATTAGTATAAGCAGAAAGTAGTTTCTCACTATCTTACGTGTGTGTCTCTTCTCAATGTTCAACAGAGGCACCAGTGACTGTTGAACAGCCACTTATTTGCCCAGGTAAGACTGTGTGTATATGCGTGTGTTTGTGTGTGTTTCCTGAAAACATTTATTATAACATTGTTGGAAATTCCACAGTGGTTACAGGTGCAGAGGTAAATCAGGCCGAACCCGAGGAGGTGGCACAGCCCAGTCTGCCTCCAGAAGCTGCAGAGGAGGGCGACGTCCACGAGCTGTGGGAGGAATCAGCCAAGAAACGCCGTATGAGCAGAGAGCCCACTCTGGACTCCATTCCCGAGGAGGATGGCAAAGGCAAGAAAGATAAATCGGCACAGGGAGAGAAAGCACCAACAAAACCGCCAGAGGCAGAGCGAGACATCGTACCTACAAAGTTGGAGTCCAAAGTGTGCGCCAGCTCCGAGGACGAATCTGCTTCTGGAGGTTCGCTCGTGTCCTACCTCAAGAAGAGCAGCAAGATCACCGAGCCAGCGGCGTCCGAAACAGAGCTCTCAACCACCGAGAGGTTCTTTGCACATTTCCAGATGGCTGAACAAAGGACGGTCCTGCAGACTGAGGTGAAAACAACCACGATTCAGCAGAACGAGGCGAAAGCAACCACGGTGAAACAGAAGCAGGTGGACGGCGACCACGGTGCAGCAGAAGGAGGTGACGGCGACCACGGTGCAGCAGAAGGAGGTGACGGCGACCACGGTGCAGCAGACGGACAAAAAAGAGACGCCAACAGAGGACACTAAAGTCATTGAGACCAATCAAGAAGACGAGTCTGAGCTGAGAGACGCTGCCGTTAAGATTCAAGCTGCCTTCAAGGGCTACAAGGCCCGCAAGGACATGCGTCCTGTCTTCAGAGAGGTCTTC
>OMNV01009667.1:16852-27162 GCA_900303265.1 Brotula barbata | reverse complement strand
GGGGGGGGGGGGTCGAGGCCCCCACATCATACTTTGCTCGATAAGAATCTGGAGCCGTGAGTGCGCCTTAAAGTGCACATGCGCCTTTTTCTACGCGGTTTTGCGTTTGAGAAACGCTGGAGAGGAGAATCGATCGGGTTTCGACCCTTGGAAAAGTTTTTCTCTCCGAGCTTGAGCCGGGGGAGAGTTGGTCCGGAGCGCACAAAAGAGGGAGCGGCTGTAGACAAAACCATGGAACCGAGACAAGGAGAAGCAGCGGATCATCGGCGCGGTGTGATAACCTGGCACACACACGTTACAAAACGTTTCCAAATGCGCTGCGCTATCCGATTTACGCGTCATGACGCGTTCACGTCACCGAGGGCATCCGCGAGATAAAACTGCCAAGAATTCGACCGTAATCGAGCGCGATGGGTGCAAAGTTTGCGTGCTTACCTGCGGATCTTAACGGGACAAAGTGAGAGCTCTTCAGTCGAGTGAGAGGAGAGGGGAGCCAGTCTGCACTCAGTCCTCCAGCGTAGGGAACGATAAAAACCGAACTGGATACAAGCCCCTCCCTGTAAGACACAATCACACATCGAGATTTGCTCCTGGCCGCTCAACGCCTTGTCTCAAAACTACTGCTCGGACTCTCACTCCTAAAGCCTTCCGAAATGGGTCGACCCTCGACGAGAAACCGGGAGAAAATACACCCAAAAGTAAATAAGAAAAATTATAAGTAAACAGATTTTAGGCAAAAGCGCCTTTTTTGGTCATGCTTCAAGGGGCCTCTGGGAGAAAATCCTCTGTCAGGAGTGATCATGAGAAATGTTAATCTTGGACAATAAGGAGTGCTGTCTGAACACAGGCAGACCTGGAGGCCCCAAAGCCTCCACACTGGCAGTAATGTGAGAAGATCTGAATAAAAAGACTCCAGTTCGCCATAATCACAGGAGGAAGAAACAGTAATATGGACCAAAAAACTTTGATTTTAAGGAAAAGAAATGTTTTGTGGCGCTCTACCACAGCGGCACGTTCGAGTCCTACCTGTGTCCTCAGCTGAGTGTCATCCTTTTTCTGCCTGTCTCTCTACTCTCTGTAACTATCATAATAAAGCAGAAACTAAAAAAGAAGAAAAGTTACATAGTGTACTTTGACACTGCTTCATATGAAATATGCCAGTGGTTCTCAAACTGCAGCGCGGGTACCACGAGTGGTACTTAAGACGCACCCTGGTGTTAAAAAAAAAAAGATTATTAAAACACGTATGCATGGAATCAAAACAGTTTTGATCAATGGAAGCCGTGTTGCTATGGCAACGTAATTTAAATCGACACGTAGCTCCACTTATTTCAGTCTTTACGCGTCCGTGTAATTCTTTGTTTTACTCCGCGTAAAACCTTTTTACTCTTTTATTATGTGATGTTGTGCAATTAGCTGTTTTACCTCGCTTATTTTATTCGTCTATTAAAAGCCTAACCAGGGACAATGGATGGAAACGAGCCGGAGCCGCTAGCTGTTAGCCGTACACGCGTTCCATCTGCCACATTCCATGATGTGAACATGCACGGTGCCGATGTCTGAACGGGCCCAGCTTGTTCTGTGTGTCCCGTTACTTCACGTCACAGTGTTTGAGAACCACACAGCACAATCATCTGTAACGTAAACATAACAACGAGCCTGGATAACTTCATCCGTCCCCATGTGTTGTTGTATTTTCAGCCTTAACGATTTGAAATGAGTCTCGACGCCCCGGACACGGATTTTACCGCAGCAGATCCCGACTAAAACTCCATCAAGCTCTCCCTGGTGGTGTCGAGTTTGATTGTCTCAACCAAACGCACGCCTGTGCCCTTTTGTCTGCGAGTAATTTTAGTAAAGAAGCGGGGTTTTGAAGAACACAATGACAGCAGTGTTCTACATGGAGACACTGCCCCACTTTGTCTTCCCCTTTAAAACAATGATGCTCAGAACAAAGAATGAACTTAAGAGCATTAGGCCACTGGAGCACAAATGAACACCATATGTGCCGGCGCTCTTTTGCATGTGTTTTTTTAAGATAAAGTGAAATAAATGCAGTCGGGTTGATTGTGTGTATGTGTGTGTGTGTGTGTGTGTGAAAACGTGTAGTGGACGTGTGCCTCCTGTATGTGCGCACAAAGGGTGAGAAAAACAGAATTAGAGGTCGAGGGGTCATAGTGTTGAACAAATAAGAAAATGTCCTTATCTCCACTCCTCTGGAAAACGATGTAGTTTATGGGGTTAAAATGTCCCATTTAAACCCCGAGGGCCACATTACAGCAGGGCAAAAATCACTCCATGGTATAATCTGTTTGCCAAAAATGATGCTGCGGCCGTGGCATGTTTACAGTTCACATAATGCGCTTCGACTGGGTTCTATATTTACATCGTGAGCTCAGGTGTTTACGTCAGCCGCGCACTTCGGTTTACGTTTCGCCTCCTCGAGGTTACGGCCCTGCGTGTGACTATATGGGATTTAGCGATCGAGTCCGGTGATTTAAAACGGCGTTACAAAAACAGAGCCTTGCTGTGAGAGAATGGATATGTCACTATATAAGTCCAAACCACGTTACTGCCAGCAGAGGCAGCACTCGACATATGGAGCCTTGTTCATGTTCATCTGGCCACAAATCAAGGAGTAAACATTATGGCTCTTGGCGAAGATCGACTATCAGGCCGCAGACCCACATGCGGGACATTAGGGACCTGCAGGCCCTGGGCATTCGCGCTGCCAAACCTAGCGAGTGTGCTCCATCACTGGAAATCTCTCTATCAACCAACACTAATTGATATCGCATCGCATTTCTGTTTCATCATATTGTATAAAAGCTGATGAAAGACGATGTTATCACCTTGAAACAACCTAAGGAAAGAATGTGCTTCAAAGTTCCACAGAGGAGTGCTGTTGATCCGCAGAGTCATAGTTTCATAAATCAAAGGTTTCCATAGCGATAAGAGCATAAAGTGAATCCATGAGGTCTTGGAGAGTGGACACATTTAAATCTAAACTCTGTGATAAAGAAATGTCTTCAGTGCCAGACGTTTATGTTAACACGCTAACACATACTGCTGCTTCAATACTTTTTCCTCTAGCAAACGACGCTACGCACTACTGAGGATGGTGTTAACATTCTCACATCCATAAAAACGATTCTTTACTGTGTAATTCTTTGGTGTATACTATAGGTGCCGGGCAAGAATACTATAAGCAATCTTGCAGCATTGATTTTTTTTTTTTTTGTAATATGACCAAGACAAATGATCCATTCTGTGAATCATCACTCCAACAAATTCTAGCTGCACCTATTCCTTAGTGAAATCGAAGCCTCATTGGAGGATATTGTGTTTATTTCAAATGTGAACGTGGGTTTGAGCCTTCCCCCCGCGCGGCGCCCTCTGACCCCCTTCCACGGCTAATTTCCATTATGTAAAATGATTTATTATGATCAATTACACGTAGCGTGCAGGAGGCTCAGGGAGGGATTAAAAGCCAAGCTGCGACCCACCTGGCTCGAGTTCTAACTCTAAGACATGTTCAGGGGCCCCAGGATAGCTCCCAGGGGGACTCCGTCACACCAGCTGTAAGCCTAAGCAAAGCAAACACAGAATAACTCGTTTGTTGACTTTTACCAAATGTTGAATCTAGTCAGAATGAGACTTTGTCAAAAAAACAAAACAAAACTGTTCAATACATTTATGTCAAAAATGCGGTTTGAAGATAAAAGCGCTCCCATGTCTTATTTAATGACATCAAAGTGGTTCTGAAATATAAGGCGGTCTATGCACGAAGCACACGAAGATCGAGATTGAACTCGATGGGGCAAAATGTTTTCATATTCTTTAATGCTTTGAGCAGGAAAATAGAAATGATTGATTTTTTTTAAATAAATCGATGGAAAACATTTGTGTACATGCGAGACGCTGGACCGAATGTCATCAGACGTCTCTTTTTGAGCTGGTGGGAACCCGAGCAGCTATAATAAAAACCAAGTGTCGCTGACAGTGGGTACAGAGAACAAATAATACAAAAGAGAACAAAATCAAGCACACATTTGCCCTTTTTGTGTCTTCCAGTCTGAACTTTGCTCAGCCCAGACCACCGCCAAGCTCACTCAAGAGTGACATCCCGCCACTGGCATCCAGCTGACATCCATAAATGGATCCTCCCCACCTTTCCCCATCTGTCCTCTCCACTGGCGTTTCATCAAACTCAAAGTCATCACGTATGAATATTTGCGCTTTTTATAGAAGCGTTGATGTTAAACTAAAGAGCTAACATGAGAAGTTAGCTTGGATTTAGCCATACGAAAAGAGGGGCGAGCAAGACCAAGGAAATCATTGCGGTTATTAAGCGGGCACCTCCCATCGCAGATGTCTACCTAAATCAGTCCCAGGACGCATCCAGCACATAAAACAGACACCCGCGAAAGACTTTGGATAAACTAGAATAAACTCAAGGCGTCTCGCGTATTTCACGTTGATCCATTTGAATATAATACAAGCAATTAATGGCAAAATAAGACTTCTGATGACTTTTTTGCTTGTTTCAATCTCGGCTACGGGGACACACAAGACAGCAGCGGAAAATAAACCGTTGAAATAATTTCTGCTTGGGAGTCAAAGCTGGGGCAAATATAACATTGTGTGGGATGTTTGATATTACCACCAAAACCCCATCTGTGTCCAATCATAACGGAGGCCATCTGTTCCACGTCCAAAAAAAAAGCTAAATGACATGAACAAGAAGTATAGAGATTAGGAAACTATATTTTGGTGTAAGTATGTTGTGTATGTATTTTTTCCCATGTATACATGATATCAGGACTACAACACATCCCGTGTTTGCCGCCCAGGAACATACAGTACGTCTACTATTTTGCTGTCAGCCTCACATAGGGTGTTAAACTGAGGGATAATGAGGAGGTTTACCCCCACCGTGGAGGTTAAGTTGATCTTCTTTGTTTGTATAATCCTGTTTTTCCCTCTGATCTTGTTTTTTTTTTGGGTTAATCGTGTGGAAAGCATGTCAAGCAGTCTGCACGGAAACATGCTATACAGATAAAACTGGATAGACTGACTGATTGATAGTTAGCAGGATTACACGAAGTTATTCTGATTTTGATGAGGGAGACACAGTCCAGGAAAAACACATTACGTTTTGATGTGGATCAAGATTCCAGGAAATTGTACATTTTCTTCATATTGCAAGATAGACGGAGGATTTGCTCTGCGATCGAGTGTACCATGCTCTACAGAAATAAATCTGCCATGTTTATCCAACGGTAGACCATCTATGGGTGGACTATCTATAGAATGATCTGAGCGTGTGATTAGAAAACTGCACATGCCTTGGTGGAGGTATGTGCTATAATCAGTCTCCTTAAAAAAACCTGTGAGGCCTGAAAGGTTTAATTAAGCACGGCTCCACTCCAAATGTGTCAGATCACCAGAGCAAACGACTCCAAACACATATTAAAAACATCTATCAGGGTGGATTGGTGGTCCCAAACTGTCATCATCTTCGACAGCGTGATCTAACTTGTGATTATAGTCATTTCACTGAAAGCCCCTCTGCTCACTCACTTTAACTTGCCGTGGATATTAATATGAAGCACAAATGAGTACTAATCTCTGAAATGAACATCACTTGTAAAATTCATCCGGCGTTTATTTGGTTTTTATCATGAGAGTCACACACACACGCACACACTGTGGCACAGGGCGAGCCGTCCTCTGAGTGCTGTGTCATACCTTAACCCTCCACTTACTTCATGCATCAGAAAAGAAAGGATATATGGTGATGCTTGGACAGCCCCTGCTGGAGATTATGATAAAGTGAACACTGTCTGCATGAGTCAGGGCCCTTATTTGTTTTTGTCTCAGCATCCTGACCCACAGTGCCCCCCTCAGTTCAAAACATCCTGGAAAAAGACAGCTCACAGGGTCAAATATATGCAGATTTAAACGCCAGTCACGCTGACGTCGGCCGGAATTCTGAAAAGCACGAAGAATGATGTCATTTTTAGAAGTTAGAATTTCACAGCCATCTTAAGGAGACCGACCATATACAGTTAAGACGTCGTTCTAAGTTTAGGCTCTACTTCAACGAGCAGAACGCCGCAGGAAAATGGCGGCGGTGAGACCCGTGACAGTAACAGCGTGTTCGTTTATTATGCACATTAAATGCAGTGCGGTGCGACGCGTGGACGTTCCGGTTCTCATGGGGTTTTCATCTGACTGGGCCCATCTATCACAGTTTAAATGTTATTTCTCCATTGGATTACTTAGTGTGACAGTGAGGTTGTTGAGGTCTGTTGGAGTCCTACATACACTTTATACACACACACACACACACACAGGGCAGACTGCTCTCTGCTGTCTGTGTGTACTGGGTTGTAGTTATGTAGGGTGAGGAATCGTTAAAAACACGTACAGTCGGCCTAATTGGAATGTCCTGACCAACAACTTGTTTTGTTTTGTTCTTTTCTTGTTTTTTTGTGCTTACCATTCCAATAAAAGGCAAACGAGCTGCAGCGATATTCCCTCTATGCACAGGAGGGTTCCTTGTTTCACTTAAATCCATTAACAAACTGCTGCTTCCCTCCAAAAAATACAAGCATTTCGCTGTGTATCCCACGAGCACGTCCTGTTTGCAGCACGTTCCCGTCTCTTATCTCCACGGAGGAGGTCGCGTTTCCCCTGTTCACACCGACTGGATATCTCAAAAAGTAACAGATGGATTTGTGATGACATTTTTTTTGCAAAAGCTTGGGTCAAGGATGAGCTGATGAGATTTAAAGGCGCTGCAGCATCGGAGTGGATACAGGATTCTGCTGCAAAGGGGTTTATTGACATTTTGGAGCGTTTCCTGTAAATTAAGACACCGACCTTCATCAGAAACAAGCAGGCAGGTACGCGTGACCACGACCTGGGATTAACCGAATGAATTATCGCACCCAATGTCCACAACGCTGCAGTGGAATGCATTCATATGGTACATTTTCATCCAATTAATTTCAAGGTTTTATATTTTAAAAAAAGGCAGTCTGGTAAGTTTTGGGCTTTGGCAGCAGTACATTGATATCTTCAACCATCAGACATTCCCTGTTTTCAGTAGCACATCTCAGAGATAGCTGCTGTCTCTCATTCCTCTGCTATCTGTATCGATTGTGAAGGAATTGATTTCAAATCATTTAAATTTCATGTGTTTTGGTGATTATTATTCAGGATGACTGACGGAGGTTTCTGTGTTAATGACGACTGTGAATAATTTAGTTCCAGAAAATAACACTTGGGATGAAGCTATGTATTAAAAATAAATCACCAATCGTCCAACAATACACAAAAAGAAATTGTGGAAAATCAGTGCGACCTTCTGCCCCCCCAGCCTTACTTTGTCTTTCTTTCAGTTCAATCCCAAAACATGTCCAGACCGCCTCACTGGCTTCACACTGAGCCTCCTGCACGAGGAAGTGAATCTGTGGGCCGGCAGAGTTTCTATTTCAGCTATTTCTTCACAGTCTGTGCTGCAGGAACATACAGCGTGAATGCACAATGGCTTTTATTCTGTATTCCTCATGGTATAGAAGAGCTCACAAAGCCGAACACACTCCAAAATGAAGCATGGCTGTTCACACCTCTCCGCAATTCTCTGCAAGTTCAGAGTGTCCACACGGTAATATTTTCATTTTGGTACGGTCAGAGATGTAAATAGATATAATCTGGGGAGAGGGATTAATGCGAGAGTGGAGCATTTGATCTTTAAAAGGCTGGAGGTTATCTCAGGAGAAACACAAGTGCAGATAGATTCCATAAAGATTCGCACGTACGGTTAAACTCATTTCCATTAGAAAGACGAGCACTTCTTTCTCATTCTTGGCCACCTTTACCTCGGTATCGTTGTATCCATCTACTGCTATGTCAATCTTTCCATGCAAATCCCTGTAGAGTCCCCGCGAAGAGAAAAGACTCAGTCTTCTTTTAAACTGCTGAGAAATGTAAAGGAAAAAAAAAAAAAAAAGAAAAAAAGGGGGGAAAATGGGAAACGGAACTGAGATGATTCTTCATCAAATGGCATCTATGAGGCTTTTAAATTTCACTCTGCTGTCAGCAAGACAGGTGAGAGGATGTCTTTTAAAGTGGATTTTTGGAGAGGCTGAAAGAGATGCTATTTACCTGTGAAAGACACGGGGAACGTGTGTGCACATCTTAGCAAACATAGCCAGAATATCCAGAGGTATCAACGTTTCCGCTCCTGCTCTTCGGTTGGATTGATGACAGGATTACTAGTAAACGGAGTCACGGATTTGGAATAAATTTGGCGGATTCAGGATTTTTCTAAATATTTTAATTTTGCGACAACCTCAAAGAAAAAAAGTGCATATTTATCCCGAGAGACTATCAATAAATAATAGTGGGTCAGATTAAACATTAAAATCTCCACTTGGCTTGGACTCAGACAATGGAGGTGCATTAGAGTAATAAACAGGGCCAGAAACATTCATTCACCATTAATGGGGAGGCTAAGAAGATGCTGATTTAGCAAGTTTTGATGATGTATTTTTGTTGAAAAGTGTGATGTAATTATAGTCTCTCCATATTACAGTCTTTCTCTGTAGGTCCTTGGTGGAGGTATGAGCTCTCATCAGTGCTCCTCTTGTTCTATAGGTTAAGAATCCTAGGTGTAAGTCAAAAAATATGCTAAAGAACACAATATTTTCCTTCTGGTGTTATAATTTAAAAACAATAGTAACTACAGCTCAAATGAAAGGAATATCGGTATGACATATGCAACGGTAAAATAAACAAAAAAACGACAAAATAATAACAACCTGCCTCTGCAAAGCGCAACATAGTTTATAGATGAAACATGGATGTCATTTTGAGTCAGCTGTCCTATTCAAATTCTTTCATTTATGAGAAATCTCTTTTTATTTTCCATACCCATACTGCCATCATTTCCAGACTAAACACTGAAGTCTTAACTTTCAGCTTCACAAAACCGTCAGACATCGGCCTTTTTCAACAGCTTTCCATATCAATTAGGTCTGCATTGTGTTAGCGGTTGATAGTCTAGACAGAAAACACTATTCATTCAGTTACACAGCGGATGGCACTTTCTTTTATCCGCTGATGATAACCCTAATCACATCAACCATTTCAATGCACAAACATCCATTAGACGCATGATAGCCGAGGCTGCAGAGAGGATTTACCTTGGCTGATAGCCCGTGTGCTGTAGGGATGAACGATAAGTTATTTTGAAATGAAATGATAATGCGCTCTAACCAGATATGAATGGCATCCAAATTAGACCACTGCACACAACTGTGACAACACCGTCAGATAAAGTAGGAAAACGCTTTGCGATCCGTCCCTTTTTCTCCCAGGGAGCTCCTCGTGGTGCCTCAGCATCACTGGATGAGGAGTTGGTGCCTCGCTGATGTGGATTAGTGACACGTTTTGCTAATCAGGTGTGGGTAGAGTGGAAAATGAGCGATGCTGCTCTAATCAAACACGCCTTGAGTGTCTCGAGCAACAAGAAGACTGAAATCTTGCAGCACATATAGCACCACGTGACTTACGGAGCAGCAGAATGACAAAACATATTTAATGCTGTTTTGATAGAAATACCGCACCTAAAACTAAAATAAAAAAAATAAAAAATCACATTTTAAGACGCAAAACCAGACATGTATCATCCAGTAGTAGGCAGTACATCAGTATTTCCTGAGGCAAATTATACCTCTGTTTATGTCTTTTTTTTTACATTGCACACAGTAATTTCATAATACAAATTAAAAGCTAATTTCAGCGTTTAGCCTAATGTGTTAAGCGTGGCTGTAATTACTCTTTTCTCCATAAACATAATAAACAAGGCCCATTATGATTGTGAGCTGATATGTTTTGAGCGGCTATTCTGGGGGATGTGAGGCAATTGACAGTGACTAATAATATGGAAGAATGTGGTGTAAACATGTCAGGAGCTAGCAGGCACGCTCACTGAACGCATACCACCACCATGTCTGAACTGTCCGTCAATTTGGACTTTAACGGGTCATTGACAGTGACTAAACATCGCTGTTTGTAAAATCAAAACAGTGAAGACTCTTAACTTGGACTTAAAGCAGAAAATGAGTTTATGCCCTGAAAAACCCAAAAACTATTCATTAGATAGATAGATAGATAGATAGATAGATAGATACATAGATAGATAGATAGATAGATAGATAGATAGATAGATAGATACTTTATTAATTAATTTATTAAATTCCAGTCATCCAGTAGCTAACATGGTAAGAAGAAAAACC
>OMNV01009666.1:16885-34624 GCA_900303265.1 Brotula barbata | reverse complement strand
CGCACGAGCGGCGCGTCGATGACTCACTGAATTTTTTTTTTTGGCGTGCGCGACACACCGTGCATCCATCAGAGCAGGAGAGGAGAGTCAAGCGGGAGATTGACTTTGGTGAAAGGAGCAGACAGCCGCCGCCGCCGCCACTGCCGCCGCCGCCGCCGCCGCCGCCAGCTGAACGCTTGAGATGTTTGCTTCGTAGCACTCGACTTTCACAGCAGATTACAGACACTTGCTGACTGCTCCTCAGTTTAGAGCGCCATCAGGAATACTGATGGCACCCAGCAGGAGCTCTCCCACTGCCACTTTGATTTGATGTTATTGTTATGTAAATCACTTTGTCTTGTATTTGGAATGTACTGTACGCACTCAGATCCTTTTCCTGCCTTTTCCATATCCAACCAAACCCTTTAATCTCTTCAACTCTGCGGTAATCACCGAGGGATCCTTTATCATAAAGGATGTATCAGGATGCATTTCCCTTGGAAATCTGTATAAAATCATATCAAACACATTACAAATGTAATGTGATGATTTTAAGATGTAAGATGTTCACTGTGGAAATTGATAAAAAAACCAACACATTTAGAAAGAAGAAAGAAAGAAATTGACTGGAAAATTAAAATTCCATATTTTTAAATAAGTAAGAGTTACTGTAATGTACTGTAAACTTCTCTAGAAATTCAGAGATTTTATTCAGATGCTTGTTCTACATCGTATCATCAATTATTCATGGGTTAAAAGGACCATTGAACGTATCTAAAGTCCCTTAGACAGCCACGCACTGTTCGCCTTAAAGTGGACCCGGTGCTTGAAGGGTTAAATGACACACACCTGTGAATTGATGTCTCTTCCGACACCGATCTTTGACCTCATCAGTCAATTTGCGATGAAACTGACACGAGTTTGTCTGACCCCAGCAGAAAATCGTTCCTCATTTCACTTATTTGTTTTCAAATGAAATGCCGTCAAATTAATTATTCACTCCAAACTCTGCTTTTTTTTTTTTTTTCTCCACCGTTTCAATAGGAGCGTGCGTCATCCCGCCGTGCACAGCTGTTAACCCCTGCAGAGCCGTTTTAATGGGCGAGCGTTCGACGGAGACGCGGTTGTAATTAGCATTTCATACTGGGAGGAAATATAGCGAAACTGCCAATCTGTACATTTTACTGCTCTTTGCAATAATATTGCTGATATACGGCAACACAACGAAGATGGTATAATTCAGTGCAAATATAGGGAGCCCCTCCCCCAGAGATTTAACAATATAATGAGGACCCTCCCGGGTATTCGCTTCAACTCATCCGCCCATTATTGCTTCTTTTCCTTGGTAGGCCCAAAGGTTATGACCACTTTGTAGCATTTTTTATAGCGCAAAAGTGCAATAAAAATGAAGTATCGCTGACTTACTATACACATCTGGCCGTTCCAGGAGAGAGAATCTGTCTTTGACGTCTCCTCTCCGTCCTTTTGTTCTTTGAAGCCCTTTGAGAAGTCAATATGTGATAGGTGGCGATACAAATAAAGTTGACTTGAAGTTTGACTGTTTGTTACAGATACACGAGGCTGCTTGCTGTCGATACTGGAGCTTCTCTTTGGTACTGTCTAGATCGCATTGTACCAGCACAGTGGACGAAAACCGTTAGATACTCAAAATCTCCCCTCATGGTTTTCACTTCAGCCCCGTTTGGACAGTATTAGTTTGAGTCATTTTTTGGTCACCTGTGGACATTTTTTACGGACGCTGCATTCATGTATGACTAAAGATTACGGCGTCTTTAAAGAAGCCTTGTACTTATAGTCTGAGGTTACAGCGATCCACTGACGATATCGTCAATAATCTCTGGATCTTTTCTTGTACTTTCTTCCTTTACTTCCTTGTTTGGTTTTCCTGAAGAATGGAGGCGACAAACATTCAGCTTGTGGTGATTTCAAGAAAACGCTGTAGACTGAGCGATTCCAGAAAATGTAGAATACATTTTTTACGTAAGCTAACACGCTCGGACTAAATCACCTTTTAGACGAAAACGACCACTAAAGCAACTGATTGTTTGTCTCCTGGGGCTGTTTTGATCTGACGTTAATGCGTAGAAAGGGTGAACGCTCCCATCTCGACTTCACACAGCGACTCTGGGAGAATTGTGCCTGTACGCCATACGTCTATTTTTTTTTTTGTTTTGTTTTTTTTTACTTTACAGACATTCGTCTAGAAAAGTAATCCTGTCCAAATAGGGCTTTAGTCTAATCACCAGAAAAATGGTGGAAATATGTTTTTCCACAATTTCCCAGGTGACTGGAGAGGAAAACTAACATTTGCTGGCATCTCTACCTGCCGAGTATTTGGACGGCTGCAGAGTAAATCCATACCATTGAGGCACAGCCGAGTCTTTAGTGGTTTTTCATCAGTGGAACGCAAATGCTGAGGTGCTGAGTGTTTCTCCTCTCTCTCTCTCTCTCTCGCTCTCTCTCTCGCTCTCTCATTGATAAAGGTTTCTGTCCTTGTCACCAAGGACTGATGTCTCTCTGTCAACTCTCAGGCAGCCTTGTTCCTCATTCCACACAATTGTTTTGCTTCTCCTCCATACCTGACAGATTCCCTATCTGCCCCCGTCCCCCGTCCTCTCCCCTCCCTGTCCCTAGCACCAGCCTCCTCTCCTTCAGGCGTCCACTCCTCCCTCGCCGCTCCCAAGTCGTCGTTCCATTCGGTGGCCCTTCGCGGAAAGTCGCGCCGTACGTCTGTCCGAGGGCGTGTTTCAACGATTCCCGTCAGCTTTCTGTGTCACGCTCCGACGTTGTTTTAGCGTGCAATCAATAGCTGCGTGCACAAATATGCTCGGTTTCTCACACACACACGCACATTTTACAACAGCCATTGTTCTACTCCACCACCCGCCCCCGCAGTATAGCTGTGGCTCTCCTGTAGCTTCACACCTCTCATGTTCATTAGCTCTGTGTGCACTCGGGTGTCAACAGCGCTTATTTACTAATTAGTAACCGGCGACAATAGCAGACCCGCACAATGGGGAGGACGAGGGTGATCCTCATCTCTGCCGCTCGCCGTCCTGTGACAATGTGGGGTATTAGTCATTCAGCCGTGTAATAAGCTCCTCTATCGTCGCGGTGCGCGCGTGGAGAACGCATAAAGGCCGCAGACGATGGCTTTTTGTCTTTGCGTCACTGGGACTGATTGCAAAGCGCGATCTCGGTAGGAAAAGTTTGCGGCGGGGAAATTCTTCCCTCAAGGTCGGCGCGTTGCACCGCGTTGTGCCGGGCTGCTGGCAACGGAGATAAAAACGTCAAAGCAGCAGTAAATAAGAAAATAAATAATAAACTCCATGACCGAGCCCGGTTAAATTGAACAGCAAAATGGCGGTTTTGTTGCCGTGCCTCAGAGATTTTAATCTCTCCTGCTAAATCTTTTCCTCCATTTGTTCCTTTGTCTAACGGTTGGAGATAATACACACTGTGGCGGTGTGATGTGACGGCAGGAGGACAGCCAGCAGCACGCCCCGTGCACTTCTGTGTAAGGGATAACATATTATCAGCGCCTGGTTATTATCACGGTCAACCCGACAAGGTGATCAGGACATCGAGGATCTGAACGGACAGCGATCACCTGTTGACAGTATGTAGGCCTGCTTACATTTCTCACACTATATTCATTTCAAATGAATTCGTTAGCGATTACGAGCTTCCGCTGCCCTTGCTATATGCTAGCCTAGCTACTGGAATCTTTTGTAAACAATGGAGTTGAATTCGTGCAGCAACAGCACAATAGAACAAAATTGTGAAGATGGACAACATAAACTTTAGTTACCTTGATGTTGACTCCTTGTCACAATTGGGAAATAAAAAGAAGCCCATGCTAGCAGAGACGCTAGTTTTATGCTACGTGGAACTCTTGGCGTAGTGAAGCGACACAGCTGGGCTCTAATTGTCCTGATGAGTCTGTTGTCATGTTCAGCGTCTTCATTAAGAAGATAATTGACTGCAGGATGTCACAATTGACCAACTGGAAGTGCAGAAGAAGATTTCACTTGTATGTATGTAAGAAAACTAAGGTTCACTATGCGATCTATATTTTTCATCAGTCATACTGCGCATTATTTCGTTTTTCTATTAAATATTGAAGAAATTAGTCAAATTGTACAAATGTGAAATCTGGGTTGCATTTCCATGGTTTGAGCTTTTTTTTAACTTTTCTTAACGTGAAGATATTTTGTGAGCCTGTGATATTGTGACGTATTGCAGTTATATCTTTGTGTGTGCGTGTGTGTTTGAGAGCTTTTCATTCTGAAGTGGACAAACACAGCCGACAGCTTTATTCTTGATTGTTGCACTTTTGACTTTAGTGATTTGGCACCTCCGAGCAAGACGGTCACGGGTTCGAGTCCCGGGGTCAGCCGTTACGTCACCACACCTTTCTGCGTGGAGTGTGTATGTACTCCCAGTATCTTCGTGGTTTTCCTCCGCGTGCTCCGGTTTCCCCTCACCCTTAAATACACGTGCGTCAGGCTGATCTCTCCTGCCATTGCACTTGACTGTGCGCGTCTGTGTGTGTCTGCGTGTGAGTGCTGCCCACTGTTCCTCATACTTAGGATGAGTTGCAGATAATTAATTTCCCTACAGGGATCAATAAAGTAAATTTCTACTTTTCTTATCTTGTACAATATTTCAAATCCCCCGTGTGGTGAAATGTGGCTCTCAGTCACATCAGATATGTTTACGGCACCGTGACTTATTCGATTCTCTGCCTGTCTCTGTCTGGAAGTAGGAGTAAGACTTAGAAATGCTCATAAACAACATTACTTCAGAGCCAGATACCTCGCAGCTCATCAGCGATGCAAATGAATGCACACTTAAAGTTTTCTGTTGACGAGGGTCTGCTGATATCTTAAAGTGAAGCCCCCATCACTCTTGCGTTATTGGTTTAATGTAACTCTAATAAGCATGCAAATGTATGCATGATGCAGGTGAGGCAGGAATCGTGATGTCCCGCAGCGGAGCATGAAGCTCCGTCTGGTAGCGTTAAAGATACACACGGCAAGGCTCGGCTTTAAGGGGAATAATCTCGTCTGGTACCATATCACAGGATTATTACTGTATGTACTGTACGATGGGTATGTGGCCGACACGAGAGGCGCTGATCTGTGACAGACGAGAGGAAACCAATTTTACACACAGAAATAGTCAAAACAGATTATTTGAGCCTGGATGTTCCATAAAGTGACCAAAAAATGTACAGAAAAAAAGATAAAATAAGATATTTCTAAATCTGTATAAAGGTTTACACAACACATTCAGAATAATGTCAATTTTAAAGGAAATAAAAAAAGAAATAGCAGCTTTAAATAATATATATTCTGCTGTTTTGGATTTCTGGATTTTTTTTTTTTTCAAGAAAAGGCCCAGGTCGATTTATCCAAAGTCCTTTAAGTCATGATAAAATGTTGGCTGACTCAATTTATCTTCCAGTGTTTACGGGGTTAATGTTGTGAAAATAAGATACTTAACCGTTTGGAACCGAAGAACAATTGGACCCAATCCAGTGCGTTCGCCTCCAAATCCGCCTCCATTTTCTCCTTTAACTTCACTTTAGATCAATATTTCCGCTTTTGTGTAATCCACAAGCAGCTCCTTGAAAGTGTCAAGCAGTTTTTTTTGTTTGGAGTCTAGTCAGAATTTGAAAAATGTGCATTGAGGGTAAGACATTGACTGCCAGACTGTGGCAAAATTAAGACAAATGTTCCAGTTTAAAGCACCTTTAGCTTGAATTTCAAAGGTTTCATGACTGAACTGAAGCCGGATAGACTGCAGATATGGAGTTGGACCTGTTGTTTTTATTGTGGAGGATTATATTTGTGCATTTGAGGAATATTCCATGCTGCTCCGTGCCCACCCAATGAAAGATAAATGGCTAAAAATAAGCTAAAAGGAGATAAAAGCTCAACACAGCAGGTTTTCTTGTGTTGCACAGTTCTTGTCAATGTCTTCATCAAACATCCATCATCCGTCCCTTCTCTTTCCAAATCCTTCTCCGCCCTCCTCATGGGTCTAAAGCCCCCCCTGAGTGGGCGCCGGTTCCTCTGATCCTCCCAGCACTCAACCACGCCTGACCCCTGATGCATCACTCGCTCGCAGGCGTGAGAAGAGAGACGTAGGGGGTGAAAATAGACGAGGGGAGAGACATCCATCTCCTCCAGCGCTGAGCTGCGCGGTGCATCAGTGTTCTCCCGCTTTCATCTCCTTCAGCTCTCTCTCTCTCCTGCAATCTGCCACCTGGCCTCAGCACAGAAGCCTCCCTCTCCTCTGGTTCTCTCCCTTCCTCTCCCTCTCTGCATCTGTCCGGTCTGGATCGCATCTCCAAACGTTCAGAAATGCGAAAGCAGGCTCACACTCATCATGTAACAGCTCCTTATGAAACAAACCAAACCGATCCTCTGTGCACCGAGTCGGATTTCTGCCTTGGGTGATCATTTCTCGCTTAAACATCTGCACAGCTTCCAGTGTACAGTTTCCCTTGATCCACATCTTGGTTGTTGGGGGGTGGGGGTGTTTGTCGTTCCCCAAGAGACACAAAACGTGGAAATGGAGTCCTTTGTGACCTCTCCCACAGCGGTGAGGTTCCTTGCTCACGTCACGTAATAGATCAGGAGCCTTCCTCAGTCACGCCTTCAGGATGTAATCACCTTTCATTGATCCGTGGCCGTTTAAATGTTCCATTTATCACTGAGAGTCCCATCACCTAGATTTTGGTCACATTTGCGTTATTTTAACTGGCCTTCGTTTGTTGACGGACAGCACTTAAAGCTAACGACTCTGGGAGACGTTGGTTTCAGGACGGCGATGATGATACTGAATGAGGGGGAATCCCTCCGGGCTGACAGCGAGACGCCGTCCGTTTCATCATCGCTCAATGCCCGAGCCACTAAGTGAACGGTGAAAACCTTTTAAGAGAAGGTGGTGGGCGATTTGTCATCTCTTTCTCCTTTTAATCTCGCCGTACATCGATCACGCTGTACATTTACGCGGATAACAATTGTGAGCGACTGCAGGGATCTCTGGGTCACTTTGTAAGGGTCGCGTCCAGTTCATCTGGGGCCTGTTGCTGCCCCGGTGACTCCTGCTGGTCAAGTCGGACAACTCGCACAAGCGAAGTAAGCACGTTCCTTCTGGAAAACAAGCGTGGGGGGTTGGGTCGTCTATTTGGGAGAGAAGGAAAAATAGGTACGGAAAATTTGCACGGTGAAAACCTCTGTACAGTTTATATAGTTATAGACACAGTCATGTCTGCGATCATCTTCCTGTACTGCGATTAAGGCAGAAATACTGTTAAGATGTGCACATGGACACGTTTCATTCAGTGTCGCAGTGTTGGAAGCGTCCAACCGTCACGACCGACTCCAACGACACAACATGGAATTTCTGCCGCCCGACAGAATCTTGGAGATCGCTGACATCAGAGGAACGTCGAGGCACGCCGCTGAGAGCAGAGACCCTCAGACAAACACGCCATCTGCGATCTGGCTCCAAAACGAGCGAACAAATCAACGTGATGCCTGTCGTTACACTCACGTTACCTCAGTCGACCTTCACCGTCCAGCTTTTCGTCTCAAATTTCATTAAAAGTTTGCGTACACTCGCCGTGTGTACGTGTGCTCTGCGTTGTTTCCACGCGTGTCGTTAAGTAAAAGTCATCCCTGCTGAGAGGCTCCTTTCTGAACGTCTTTCCATTAAGCTTCAGACCGAAGCAGCTTTGGCGCTCACCTCAGTCGAGATGGGTAAAATGTATTCTTTTTAAACGGTAAAATGTCGAGTACAGCGTAATTGCCGTGGTTCAGTGCGTTACGAATCAAGGTTCACAGAAAGAGTGCAATTAGCTGCTCAAAGACAGGATTTCCTCGAAATGCTGACAGGCAAGGCCAGGTTGATTTTAAAATTGGGCGTACTGGCGTTTAAAAGGCTCCATTATGCATAAAAATATAGGCCACCCAAACACACTGTAAGAAATGCACTACATTATTTACTGCATGCCAAGCTGTTTAAATGCAACATCGGGCCAATATATGCGATTACAAACACCTCCTCGCCTTTGTCGGCGCTGGACAGCGAACATTTTTGGCTCTATTTGTCTGGAATTTTTTTCCTGAAATAGCAGACGAATCCGCCCGGCAGCAGGAGAATCCTGTTGTAAAGAGATGAGATGGGATGAGAACTTTATTAATCCCACACTGGGGAAATTTCAACGTCGCAGCAGCTCAAAAACAAAGACGCAAAAAGAACAGAGTGAAACATAAAACGCAAGCAAACAGAGATACAGAAATACGGACCGAACAGAAACTCGCTCAACAAAAGCAAATGTAACTATACTTAACGATATTCAAACGTACTTCATCTAAGATATTTATGTGGTTAATATTTTACTATAAATGTAGATAAATAATAGTAAATGTGCCTTAAAGCAAGGACAAACAGCTTCTTTCCAAGAGCCATCACCACCCTGAACTCTCATTACATTCTGTGCAATACATTCATATTCTTTTATATTTTTATTCATATTATATATTTTTAATATTTATACCTCCATATTGTTTATTTGTATAGAGAGCCAATTTGCACTCCTTCTTTTTCTAATGTTATTGCACTGAAAAGGAGAAGCTTATTCTATTCTATTCTATTTTATTCTATTCTATTCTATTCTATGTTTAACAATATTTACCTTAACAGAACTATGCATACTGGAATAAACAATAACATTGGATTCTGTGGGTCGGATGTTTTATTGTCTCTATTTAGTTTTCCCAGGAATATGCAGCTGTACTGGTGTGTGTGTGTGTGTGTGTGTGTGTGTGTGTGTGTGTGAGGAGAGATGGGGAAATGCTCCCGTGTGGAAGGAATCTCCTCCTTCCTGACTAGTCAATACGCCGCGGGGTGTCTTCATATACTGCACCTTGGGTTTATGGCGTTGCTTTAGTTATGTGGCCGTAAATTACGGTCGGCGGTGAGCAGGGTGTGTGAGAGCATGGGGTTATTTTTGCTGGTAGAAAAATTACAGTTCAGTTTTCTTGTCCCTTCATCTCTCGCGTTCCTCATCAAAGGAACGTGAGAGTCGGCAGGAAAATGTGACCACGCTGTTGGATGAATCCAAGTTAAAGCGACTTTAGAACACTTTGTCATTACAATGAAGAACAAATTGCGCTTTTATTGTTGGTGACATTTCATCCTGAAGATTCGCCTGAACTCCTTAACTCCTTATTGTACCCTGCTGTAGAAAAAAACGCTGGTTAAACTGGTGGAAATGCATTTCTCTCTCGCTCTCTTTCTTTGTGTGTCTTGAATTGCTTTCTTTCACCAAAGTTTGCCCAAAGCAAAAGGATATGCAAATGAGAAACCCAAAGGCATATTTTTTTAAATGCACATATGCATTTTATTTCAAAAATATTTGTCAAAAATGTCAAAATGAAAAGAACAGAAAGCAAAGAAATAAATTCAGATTTTCAGAAAAAGTACTTTAATGCATTTTGTAACTTTTGTGGGTTTCCTGTGCACATGTGCAAGCCCAAACGTTGCACAATGACATCATCAAATCGTCATCAAATGTAACTTAACAACCACGTCACATTATGGGGTGTGTGTGGGCTGGCTGTAAAGACGGATGTAGATGGAGGAGAATCGGTGTGAGCTGTTATGGTTTCATTGATGGAGCCAATTAAACAGGATTATGCCAATGAAGCCGGGGTGCACAAAGAGTTCACTCTTGATGGCGGTCGAGTCCCTCAGTCCAGCCACTGAGCTCTAGGTGGACCTGGGGGTGATTTGAGATGGTCTTTCTTGTCATTTTTGACATGGCCATGATGTTTCTTTCCTCCTCTGTAGGACAACACTGCGCATACGTGACAGGAAGCTGCTCTATGGACGCTCTCTTTAAAGTAAGGAGCTACATGCTTCAACCAATTTGCATGAATCCCCTGCTGCACTGAGAGCTAATGGAGCGCGATAATATCACTTTACAATATGAATTGCATTATCTCATAGCTCACTAATCTAATTTAGTGACAGAAATGGTAGTTTTGTCTTCATTTTGCCCTTGGGGACCTCTTAAACTCTGTGGTAACCACCAAAGGGTCCATCGTCATGACGGTTTCTCTCAAATTCCAGTGAAAGGCCCAAAGTTTATGAAGATGCCAATTATAAAGGTATGCATTCTGTGTAAGAACATGAAACGCGTGGAGGTCGACGCCCACCTACACAAAGACAGCGGTGAAATTCGTTTCCCAGGGTTTTAGGAGTTCAACTTCTCTCTGCGTCCTAATTATCTAGTCGTGTTGTGTGTACTTCAGCCTTTCAGTGTAGCCAACACCTGGAAAGGAATTTGCATTGTCAGAACTGTTAATGATTTGCTGCACATATGATCTCTCGCTGCAGGAGACGAGGAGAAAAAAAATAAAAAGATGACACGCGAGTGCCAAAACGCTAAATAGAATCTGAGTGAAAATGCGGCGTGATGAGGACTGGAAGGTAGAGTTGAGAGGCTCCCCGCGGTGATCCTCGGCAGGAGAGCCGCGACGCGAGCACGTCGGGAGTCCTACCCCCCATTAGCAATCAGCGCCGCGGCCATCATTCTCTGTATCACTTGACTACGTGAGCTATAAACAGCAAACTCTGCCAAGTGAGGAAGAGTCTGATAGAGAGGCAGGAGATTTCCCTTTTTATCTCCGACTAAGAACGCTAGTGCATATGGAGACGTGGGGGATCCTGGGACACGCAGTTCTGCCAAACATCTGACATCTGTCCAGTCAGAAAGGCCTTAAATCCCCCCCACCCTCTCCCACTGTGAGGTGGAGGAGCTGGGCATCTGACCAGCCAGCTGTCCACCTGCATATGCAAGCCCTGGTAAATTAGGAACTGGAAGAATGTTGTCCTCCAATCAGAGCCGACTCCTATTTAGCCTGACAAACCTGACCTTCTTGCTAGTTAAGGGACAGCACGCCAGTGGGGACTTTGGGCTTTTTGTGGCTGCGTGTTCCATGTTGATGTGGAGGTTGGATCAAACCCCTGACATGATATTCTGGAGCATTGACGATGCCACGGGCCATTGCCAGGGTAGTGACCGAAAACAGGGCAGGTATGGTGTGAAATATGAAACGCGTCTCTCAGCACGTCCATCTGGTTACCACAGAATCCCGTCCCCTTGGTGTTCGGAAGCAATAAGTTGTCTCCCTTCCTGTTTCTACCTCCAGCTGGCTCCTCTTTTGGTGCATCTGTGGACCTCTGTGCTGGCACTGGGAGGTGTCATCGTTTGCTTTCAAGGTGTTAGCTAATGTTCCCGTGCCCAGGGGCGATCAGGGGGAAAAACAGGCAAAAAAAAAACGGTCCTCCATATGGAAGCATAACCAAACGCCTGGCACGGCCGAGACCCACGAGTCCGAGTTGACTTCGTGATAAGCGCTGGTATTGTTCCTCCGCTCACAGAGTGTCTCCTCATAAATCAAACATTTGGGACATGCTTCGCTGAGTTGGAGTTGTTCACGGAGCAATGGGAAGCTGCATTATGAAGTAGTTTGGTCGCATCTCCGACACGCACGCCTTTTAAATTTTGAATCCCCCGAACCGTCTGAGTAATCTTGAAGGAAGAAGAATTCACGCTTAACAACGACGTGTCAAATTCTTGTCCCCAAAAATAACTTCCTTGTGTTTTGTGCTTTCACATCAAATCCGCTTGTTATTCCTGAAGTTGTCGCCATCGTTTGCTTCGTCCATCCTAACAGTTACGTGTTATATCTGGATAAACTCAGAAGATATCTCTGGGTAAGGACGGTCACTTACCTCCTTCCTGTCAGTTCCATTTACCCGGTAGTACAACATACACTCACTGCACCAATCTTGGTCGTGGTCCTTATTTCCAGCAACCCGGAAGTCCCCTTTTCTCTTCCATAGCAATATTTTTGACCCATAAAAGAACGAGTGCACTCGAAATTAAAGCGATGATTAATAATTCATTAATTCGTTAATTAAGCAAAGAAACCGCATCATTCAGAAGAAAGCATCAAGTTACGTAAGGAAAACAACTGGAAAAATGTGATAAAGATGATCGTTAAACGGTTAAATAAACGTCATGGGAAATAAAGTAAAAAGTATCGATGCAGACACTCCGAACAGCAGGGGAAGCTTTGTTGAAACACAAATAAGATCCATAAAATCTCTTTAAACTTAAGTTTGAACCAGGTCCAGATATGAAAATCTTTAATCTGTTTGTTTTTGGAACTCAGAACATCAGATAACGAAACAAAAACGAAAAAAAAAGAATCAAAACTGTAAATTAGTGCAGATGATTTTTTTTGTTTTGTTTAAATGCCGTTGAATCTGCCAGTAGCAGAGCACCTCTGACATTCATACGCCTCACATGGAAACACGTCTTGGACTGTGGAATCTGAGCGCCGTGTGTTTTTCAGTGACGTGCCACACACACGGCGTGTTTTGTGCACACTGCAGCAGGTTTGGCCATAAATGGAATGCATTAATCTGACATGATTCGATGCGGTGCTGCATCTGAACGTCGCCTTGCCGGCTTACTTCTCGGGTTTCGTCGCCGTCTCGTGTGGATTTCATCCCAGCACCGGTAGTGATTTCATACATATGCTAAACTCTGCCTGTGGCTCTGTCCGTCCTTTCCTCTGGCAGGTGCAGCAGCTGCCCCAGGGAGAAAAGTCAACATAGATCCCACGAAAAGTACCTCTCAATCTCAGCGCCAGAAGAGAGTACGGTGGCGAGAAACCGGGGCTTTACTTGGCGTGCTTCCATTTTGTGCAGCTTTCTGCTGATTGTATCTTGTCTATTGTTCGATTGTGTCTTTGCACCCTGCGCTCCACACGGCTGGGCAAATTACTCTGCAGGTTCAGACTTTCGATTCAACTCGACGTAACATCACGCATGTTGCTGTTGTCGAGTGAACCCTCGGTGTCTCAGCCTCATGTTTGCACATTTTGGGAAGGGAAGGAGGATGGTGTCATTTGAAAAAAAACCCACAGAATGAATAATTCAGAATCTTTGCTTTACAGATTGAAGGATTGTAAAACTTCTGCATGCATTTGTTTCACAACTCGGTCGTACTTTTTTTGTACGTCGTATACAGTATATAATTTGAATGCAGGACTCTGGACAGACACTGTTCTTCACAAAGACGGCTTTTCTTGAACTGTATTTTCCCGCCCGTACTCGTCCTTTTACTTGTAAAGGAGTATTTTCCACTGTGGTATTAGTACATTTACTGGAGTGAAGGATTTGAGGGTTTGAGTGCCACTTCCACCACTTATTACTGCTATTTATCCACGCAGTCGGAAACGCGACGATGGACGTGGTCATATTTGTGTGTGTGTGCCATACACAAAGACACGTGTGCGTCGTCCGTCCATTAGCGGACGCTCTGACGCCGTCTCGCTGCATAGCTTTAGCAGATGATGGGCCGTGCCTGGAAATGATCGTCACAACAGGGATGAGCTGCTTTGTCTCTCCACTACATTGTTTACACCCACACAGCTTAATGGCTTTGGCCAAGCTGTCAGGCAGCCTGCTGATCAATAGCCGTGCTGAAGTGTCCTCAGAGGAGACGGGCGAAGACACGGAGAGGGGACAGAGAGAAAGAACTCAACACGCCCTTATTCACGCCATTAACACTGCGGTTGATGGCACCCGCGATAAAAAAAAAAACGCTGTATTGTCTGCCTTTGCTCATCCGCAGGCCCTTTGGTCTCTCGCTGTAGTGCTGCACGCCGCGAGCCGCCGCCGAGGGCCACTTGAGAGTTCAGCTACTTTACTGGTCTGATAAATCCTGAATGGAACGGCGTGTCAGGAGAACTGCAGAGGCGGTGTCGGCGTGCAACCGCGGCAATAATGGAATGGAAATTGAGCACATGCACTTCAAACGAGGAAGGCTGGGATTCAATCAAAGGCGCTTTCATTGGTCAATTGGATTCAAATGAAAGGATGGTTTCAGGTACGCGGAACAAAAGCGGACCAAGTTCTGTAATGTGGGGGGAAGCTCTGCGACGGCAGCGAAGGGACTCATAATCCGCACAATACCAAGGCAAAGTGTTCAAGTCCATTACCGGAGCAAGAGGCCTTAAATACACAACGTCAACAACCAAATCCTACTTCAGAACGCCGAGGACACCACCAGGGGTTCCATCTTCATGACGATTTATTTTAAATTCTGGAAAAAAGCTTCCTCATTAAATATATTGGGGTGCATTATGGGTAAATCAAAGGACGCCCAACACATCTATAATAAAGAGATATTTGGGGGAAAGATAAGGGGTTGAAATATTTTGTGCTATTTTCGGTTTTTGAATGTGTTTTATTTCAATTACTTGAATCCATCATGACTATATTTGCAGGAGTTGAATTATGTTACTGTCATCTATACAAAAAGATTTGTTTTTTTTCTGATTTGCTTGTTATGTTTGGGTTTTATATATTTTTTTTTCTGAAAAAAAAAGAACCTAAAAGATTATTTTAAATTATCGTAGAATTCTGCCTTTTCTTCTTTTCTTCTTTTTCTGCGTCGTATACCGAATGATTAATGTCTAACTAATAATAAAAGGCCCATTGAAGTCCTTCGCATCACCTTGAACAGGCTGCCATAAACTGCGCTCATGTACAGATTAACGTGTCCGTTAAACCTGCATATTGTTGACATTAGCTTTCAACGTCTAATGTGAAAGTGAGTCTTACCGTTTATTACTACCCTACCGTGCAGCCCTAAGCAGCTTAGACAGCTTTATTCAGCTTATTGTTTTCATTTTCCGATCCACTAATCCTGGACGGCCGGTTCACAGGGGTTAAACCTAATTCCAGATATTAAAGTCTGATTATTGCTTATTAGTTATTGTACAGGACCGAGAGACAAAGTAAACAGACATGTATAAACAAGCCCAGGACCAGATATTTCTCTCAGGAGATGGGGGAGGGGGGGGGTTAAAACAATAGCTTAAAGGTAAGCCAATATTGGACTTCAATTAATCGCACGGACACAGAAACAATTCTAATGCCTCGGCGGATCGTCTTCTGGAAACTCGCGTCACTCGATCGCCACTACAACCGGGAACGGCGCGTCAGGGCTGCGTTTGAATCTGTGTTCTCTTCCATCGTGGCCTTCATGGTTTATTCCAGCTCTTACTAAAAGTAATCTAAAAATAATCAGCAATGAAATACTTGGATATAGGAAGTAATTGTGTGTATTCTGAAAACGGAAGACAAGTAAAGATAAAGATGAGTAAATTGACCATGTTGTTGAATTTGAATTGCGTAAATATCCGGATTAGTCTCCTCCACGTTTTAAGACGGTTTAGTCTCTTTGATTTCCTGTGTATGATGTCACGCACGAGCCCTACTACCCTCACGCAGGTTGGTTTTGGTAGACGAGTACACACGGTTGTACAACAGACTGTTCAACAGACTAATGTGTTAGCGATTTCTTTTTAATGTGTGTTGTGCAGAATATGGAGTGCTCCTCTCAGCATTCTCCCCGTTCTACAGTAATGACTCATTTGCTGTGGGCCACGGCCGGTCAGGCCAGAGGGTGTTCTCATGATTTACACCACGCCACTCAGTATTTCTCTATTTTCACTGATCTCAGTGCAACATGAGCTGCAGAACTCCAAGCTTGCGCTACCGATGCAGCCACCTCGACCTCGCGGCGTAGGTCATCGCAGAAACGGTTATTGTTTGAAAGGCGTGACCTTCGGCTGAAGCCATTTTCAACTCCGCTCGAGGAAAGTCGAGTTGACAAAGCGGCCGACCGCGCAAGCATTTTGCGATTCTCGTGTTTAATTTTGTTAAACTCAGAGGTTTTCTATTTTTAAATTCAAGTGAAAAGCCCAACGTTTATAATAAAGGTGTAAGGATGCATCTTTATTATAAACATTCAGAAAAAATACATTTTTTTAAGGGGTATAAAAACAATTCCATAACTTAAAAATGCAATGTTACTATAATTGATTTTATGATTTTTTTGTTTTTTTTTTGTTTCTAACGTGAGAAGGGCCTTTAAACATATCCAAAGTCCTTTTAGTAACTGTTACAGTTGCTGTGCTTTCAGGGTCAATTTCACTGAACGCTTTGATTTTCTTCTTTTTTTATGTTTCAATGAATGAGACTGTAAGATGTAGAATGAAAAAGTGTTCAAAACAGAAGCAGTGACTAATTTTCCTTTGTGTCTGAGTTAGAGCTGCAGCTGGTGATGATTTCCATCGACCCGTCTAATCATTAAAAGGCTTCAGATGAATTATTTATTCTGTAAAAGGCGGAAAATATAACAAATTACAAACATTGACGAGGGTTGATGGTGATTTTGATGGAATTGTCAATATGTGTCGGACGTTGTCGATGAGCAGGGAGGACATAGACATGAGACGGTGTTGACTGACTGCAGTGCTGTGACTGTCCTCTGCTGGAGCTGAAGAACACTGCAGCTGTGTCCTATCAGTGTCTGCTCCACATAAGGCCCATGTTTGAGAGATTATACTATCAAACTCAGAGTTGAACCATAACGCTTTTGTCAGAAAGGTGCCAGCTTAGGTGGTTTGGTCCATCTCATTAGGAAGCCCACATAGAGAGAGCAGAGGACTGACCCAGAACATGACGGAGGCAGGATTGATTCCATCTGAGAGCTGTGAGGGCGAACATGTGGAGATGGTGGTCAGGGAGATGAACATCTGTGAGGCTGGATGGATGGATGGATGGATGGATAGGTGAAAGTGTGTGCTGGTTATATACAATCTATTATCCATATGGGGCTTTGGGAAGCCATGATGGGCATCATTATATCACATCTCCATTATCACAGCGTGTCCTTGTCCTTTATAGTCACTTAAGCTCAGCGTTTCCCAAACTTTTCCCTCCTTTTGATGGCAGAGGGAAGGGAAGTTTTCAGCCAGTCAAAGAGCTCCTATGGGCTGCGTTTCTGCATTATTTAACCCATTAGTATGTGATACAGTGACCTACTACAGAGCAGACTATTTTTAACACCGGTTACCCCCCTCAAAGCCCCCATCCTGTGGGAGAAAAAACAGAGACGAAGAGCGCGAGAGAGAGAGACACATTTTGTTTGATGTATAAAGAAGCTTTTTATCGTACGCCACGCCGACTCCAAGCCGGCACTCTCCACGTCTCCACCCCCTCAACCCGGCCCCTCCGTGTGATGATCAGCAGACAATATCTAAGCTGTATTAGAGCGTGGGAGGTGGCATCTCTTTCCTTTCTCCTCCTCTGTTCAATTAGGCGGCGCTGTACCATCGCACACACGCACGCACGCACGCACACACGCACACACCAAACCAGATAACAGACCAATTTCCGTCCCAATATAGACACACTCAGGCACGGGTTTAACCGCAGAGCTTCACACACACCTCAGTCCCGAATTAGCAACAGGTGACCCAAGCGGTCATCTGTCATTACTCCATCCTGATACGGTGGGACAGATGCATCGTGGGAACTGGCGTACGCATAGCAAACCGAGGAGTCATACTTCTATTTAAAAGTCCCGACCCCATCCTGGGACCGCCAACACCTCCAGCCTCTGCGAAACAATTAGGCAGACAGAGGACGATGAGGATCCGGGCGAGATAACGACGACCCTGGAGGAGAGCTTATCAGTCAAATTAGTGCGTTAATGGCTTCAAGGTCAGGTCCTCGTGCTTTTAACGCCATTACACGTAAGAGGAGCTTAATCTTAACGACATCACC
>OMNV01009666.1:0-16865 GCA_900303265.1 Brotula barbata | reverse complement strand
CCCCCCCCCCCATCTGTAAGAAGATGCTGCGGTTAATGTGATTATAAGAGCATCCGCCGCAGCTGCTCACAGAGTGCATCACTCACTCGTATGTTACAGTAATCATGTTTTCAGTGAGGGGAAACATCTCACTTTTGTCATTTCCACCTTCGAAACATCTGAAGAAAAACTCGGACAAATTTTACAGTGTATAACTTATCTACACGTTTTCTGTATAAGTACTTTACCCTCTAATGCTGTGGTTCCTACACTGTCATATACAGAAGGTACCACTGGTGGTATGCGGAGCACCTCCTGGTGGTACGACAGATTAGGCTTACAGTATCTGGAGACGTTTGGAATCTATGGCGAATTGTGGTTAATAAGTCATAAGTACACTGGGTTTACACATCGTGTCCATTAGAATAAAGAATTTTAGGTTTTTTCTTCCTCTGGTGCTCTTCTGCCACCTAGTGGTGTCGATTCAGACGCAAGCTGTCAAGGCTAGTATTTTTTTTCTCGTGACATGCTTGAGCTATTTTTCAGAAACATTTCATCTGAATGAAAGAAACACATTTTATTTGTTAATAAATTACATGACATCTATTGATGATAACAATAATGATATTTAAATTTTAATTTCATAACCCTGATCTCTGTTTGATTGTTATCTAGAATGTGGATGCATGTGGACAGGTGTCCTTCACTGCCGCAGTACGCCAGTCAAAGCACCATGTGATCATTTGAAGATGGAATAAATGAGGCCGTGTCATCCTGTTCTCAGTCCCGAGCCTTAAAATGGCGCAGGCACACTTTTGATCCGAGGCTTTCAACAACGTGCAGTCTCTGAGAGCACTGCATTCCCATTCATCCCGACAAAAAAGTCTGTTTTTTTCCCATTTTTCAATTTCCGTCTGTGACATGTCAAGAATATTTGCGCTCGCTCTCACCGTAAAGTGCAGCCTGACTCCTCTCCTCGCTGTCTCATCCCCTCTGCTTTCCTGTCCTCATTACCAACCAGGTCACAAACATGACCTGTGCTGGTGGCACATATATTTGTCAACAGCTGGCTTATTAGGATAAAGTATCTGGATCTTGGGACTAGGAATTGATTCATCACACACACAACACTGACACAACAGTGTGTGTCCATACGGCTGCATGTTCCACACACAAGCCTTTGGATCTCTATGTGTACTTTACGTGTAGACGGAAAAACATACACACATACAATTTGACCATTTGGAATTTCAATTACAGCCGTCTCCATGGAGATGAAATGGAGAGAGGGAGGTCCAACAGGGTGCTTATTGTTGTTTATATGGTGTGTGTGTGTGTGTGGGTGTAATTTTGTTATTGAAAATGATCCCCACTTTACGCAGCAGTGGAAATAAACGATGATATCCGTCACGATGTTGGATTAACAAAATATCTCTGGGATTTACTTTTCCACGTTTGCCATTATTCTAACAATATGAACCAGAATTCCAATTTCATCTGATGATATCTCGGCGCTCCACGGCGGCGCTGATATTTGCAGCTCCAGCAGCGCGGCTCAAAATTACTGCAGGAAAAAAAGCTTGGATTTGGAAAAAGCTTATTTCTGAAAAATGAGGCCTGAGGTCCTCTCAGAAGAGGAGATGTGATTAGTCCAACTAGTCTGAGCGCTTATATTTGATGCAGTAACTATCCACCAGTAGTAAAGCTACTTGCTTAACTACCTTTTCAGTAGCTTGACAGTAGTGCTGCTATTTTCAAAACTCTGCCTTTCCGGTAATTTCAGTGGTTTTTTTTCCACATGCAGCTGTGCACGGGGAGTCAATGACAAACACGCACACTCGGCATGCATAACGCTTCCTGTGTGGGAAATGTAGTCTAGGGACTGAAAATGCACAAAAGATATTCTAAACAAGTCCATGAATCCATCGATTAGTGACTGTGATTCTGTGATTATCAATCACAGAAATCAAAATGTTCTGGTTTTTTAAATAAGACTGCGATTTGTTTGTTTTTCATATTGATTGTATGTCTTCCGTTACTTGATTTGAGAGTAATTATAATTATGGTATCTTCCCTAACACTACTTATACCACAGCTGGAGAACATCTACTGTAGATTTCACCAGATTACACCAGGACACCTCAAAAAAAGTTTCAGTCAACACCAAACACACTAAATTTAAAGGTGTATTTTCTGCAGGTAACCATAGCAACATTCTGTACACTCTCTGCCATCTTGCAACGTAAATCTCATTGAATCAGACCACAGCTTGGGTTACGCCGAATCCAAAGTTTTAAGACGGACGATAATTTGGACACAGATGTCGGGACTCCTCGGTGTGTATTAATTCTTACACAACTTGTTTTGTCGGATTTAGTCATCCAAAGTGCTGTCATGCGTTTATTACAAAGATGAGTCTTTCTGTCACCTCCGATTCCCTGTGAGATTGTGTGCAAAAAAGTGTGTCTGCAACAGATCGGCTGATAATACCATCCGACGCTGAGCTCCTTTCCCGTCGATGATTCGCTTGCCCGTCCACGTTAAGAGCCGTGCTGCTCCTCGGTCCTCCTTTCTTCCCGACATCCTTGAGGGGGATAAGTTCAAAGGCCGTAACGATTTCTGCCAATTCTCACGTTGTGGCTCTCCAGCCCTTTTAGAGCTTGGCCAGTTTTGGTCCTGTTGCCTTAATTTGTTCTCTCTCTCTCTCTCTCTCTCTCTGACTGCACAAAGAGGGGAGTGGTAGAAAGTTCCCTCACCGACACTTAAAAGTCCCTCTCGTTGCAGAGCAAAGACACGGAGCACAAATAAGGCAAAAATACAAAAGTGCGAGACATCAAAGACCCCCGTCAACGGACCTCGGAATCCACCGGGGTTTGTCTCCAACCCTATTTGCTGTCCTCTTTCCGCTTGCTTGCGCTTCCCACTTTTCATTTCCATTCTCGCAGACAATTAAAAAAAAAAAAGAAAAAAAAAGGCATCCGGCGATTTCCGTGTCAGTTTGAGAAATTACAGCGAGCGATCTTCTGCCGCGCATACTGATGAAGACGTGAAAATCCCACAGGTTTGAATCCCGCTGCCTCCCAATGATTTCAGAGCAGTTTGTACAATTACAGGAGAGAGAATGGGGGCGAGACCAAGGTCTCTCTGGACACGTTCTTGCTTCACCCTCACAGTATTCGACATTCTTATCATACAGTAATAATTGTTACCACGTGCGGCAGGAGACCCCACACACAGGTCTTTGAACGCCTTCAAAGGGGAATCTTCAAGAATTAACAGTTAAATAAGTACGTTTGCTTATCGGGTTTGAAGAGCTTCAGGTGAAGATTCCTTTTGTCCCACTTCATAAAACTACATTTTACAGGGAGACACTGTCACTGGAGATCTTTTACTCGACCCCGGCCTGGTTTCAGCTTGCTGGGATTTATCGCTCCAAGAATTTTAAGACGAGCGACTCGTCCTTCAACTGACCAAAAATTTAGGGAATTCCTCCAAACTGGAGCTGAACATTGTCCGGTGAAGCAAATTTATGCAAATTGTTCCGCTCTCACGGTGGTCTAAATTTTATTTCAATGGGTTTGATGATGCTGAAATACAAAAAAAAGAAAGAAACGTTATGAACAAAATCCAATATTTTAACTGCTTTTGACATTCAACTGTCATCACTCAGGTCGTTGTGACGGACCATGTGCGGTACCTCTGCGGAGAACCGGTTGAAAACAGCAGCGTTGTTATGGTAATCCTCCAAATTGGAGGTGCAGTTTGCGTGCACCTATACCGCTGAACTACATAAACACGGGCAAACGGGCATATTTAACAGAGGAGGGACGACTGGATGGGACGGACCGTCGGCTCTTTATGTCGGGACGATCTCGCTCCAGGTGCACGAATCACAAACGGACTCACCGCGTTGCTCACAGGCTTTGTTTTAAATGCAGAACTTGAAAGGATTTCGACTCCCTCCCCCGCCTGTTAATTGGGCAATTGAGAGATCTGAGGCAGAGGGGTAATTTGGGTTAAAACACCAATGTGTGTCAAGCGTTTATCCAAATGGCATTTGTCATCCACTACAAAGGTCGGGGCAGCTGTGATCTGAATGCTCCCTCCTCTTCCACACGGGCCGGTGTTTGTTAGTGGATGATGAGCGGCTCATCTGACTTACTGTTCTCCTTAACAAACGCAACCAATTGGATCCACGTGACGGCTGCGGTTAGATCAGCCGATTACCTTTCTCTCGGCCGCCTCGCGACTCTCCCCTCTCCTCTGCGACGCTAAAGTTTGGTTTGCAGGAATTAAAGCGAGCAAGAGAGACAACAAAAAAAAAGAGAAAAGGAAAAAAAAACGGGGGAGGAAATGATTGATTTTAATGGATTTTGCTGGAGGAAAAATGAACAGAGTTCATTAAATAACAATGAAAGAGCATCACAATGTTACTTCAAACGATCCCTTTATGATTAGACTGTTTTTCCGCTGCTCAGGCACAGCAACCATTTAATAACTTGACTGTTATTCATGGGAGAAGTAACTGTAACCTTGAACAAACCTTGTTTTCCAAGAAATGAATTGCCCGTTCTCAACTCCTGTAGAATATCGCCCTTAGCTCCAACTCATCTCCACTCGTGTCAGCGTCTGCTTGCATCCTTTTGAGTTTATTTCCGCCGATTTCATATTGTGCCACGTCACGGCGGTCTACTGTAAAGGCTCTGCGCTCACGTCGCAGGTGATAAAAACAACACTGCGCTTGTTTATTAGTCTTTGGCTGGATTTTACTGCGCACAGTTTGATCTTTTCGCTGCTGATGTTTACGAAGCAAAAGTAAATCTGAGTTTGATTAAGGAATAAAATGTACTGTTTTATGGGGGGGTGGGGGGATGAGAGAAACCGCTCTCTCCTGTCTAATTACATTTCATTATGTAATTGTTCCCATCATCCCCATCACCAATTATCCTGTTTGTCTGGTGGAAAATACAAACGAGTGACTTCTCCAGCACAGGTTGTTTTTTTTTTTTTATTTCTTAAGAAAATCAACCACAGCTTGGAGCCGACACCAATTTTGTGTTTGTGCAAGGATGTCGGCTAAAGTTGTGGTTCTCCGTGGTGCTTTTCAGCCACTCCACGCTATCAGAATCCGTTATTCAGATCCTCTGTGACTCTCAGCGTTTTTGCCGTAGGCCGACGGCCAACCGCAACGCTGCTTCGCCTTCGGCTCTCACGCTCTTTAGCACACTGCCACATTATGGCTGTCAGGGAACCAACTGCATGGTTTCTCTCCAAAGTCAACACAGAGAAATGCAGCTCATGCGTTTCCCCACCAGCCTGAACGTCTCCATGCCACTTATTTTCTTTCAGGGCAAGATTTAGAAAATGTAGAATCCACTCCCCTTCCAGTCTTACGCCTTTGTGCTGCACTGCCACAGCCACTCAGACTATTTACATCAGCACTATGTCAGCGAGATTGTGTATAAGTTCGAGCACTCTGGGTATATTTTGGAATCACCCACCAAGTTTTGAGGTCTTAGAGGTTAGCATGCAAAACTTATCCTCCAGAGTCCCAAATGGAATTGTGTTGTGCTATAACTCCTTAAAGTCAATTTTGAGTTCTGTTTTCCCTCGTGCGTATCAGCATCATTCTTTCAGCTACTTCAAGTTATGGAGAGACTTTGTGCAAGTTTCAAACAGATGTGAGAAGTCAGTACACTCCTGCAC
Organism: Brotula barbata; assembly: GCA_900303265.1. NCBI lineage: Eukaryota > Metazoa > Chordata > Actinopteri > Ophidiiformes > Ophidiidae > Brotula > Brotula barbata. Next base: position 11,180 of record OMNV01009666.1, on the reverse strand, counting down.
CGTAGGAAGGCCAGCCATGGAAACTGCAGGGATGTAAATACAGCAAATTCACTGGCGGCTTCGATTTTCTTACCCAGCACCAAACGGAACAATAGATTCCAGTCCGGTTCAGATCTTGGGAATCTTTTACATCAGCTGCTCATCAACAGCAAAGCTAATGTGTGTGTATCGAGTGTTATATCCCAGTTAAGTGGGGTGTAAAAACTGTTCAATATTTATATCATCGGTTTAAGTCAATTGTAAGATGACCTAATTGGATGATCTCATGCGTGTGATCACATATCCTGCTGTAAAAACGAGCATGAGAATGTTAGGGTTTTTTTTTTTTTGAAGTTGTAATTTCAGCTAAACTACCCCTTCTGTCAATACAAGTGGATCCTTGAAACGTCACCGCTGAAGCTTTGGCAAACAATGCTAATTAGTGTCATCTAGAGGAAGACAGCGGGCTAAAGGCTGTCTGCCTGCTGACCCGCAGGTTTTTAGTGTCCGTCAGCAGACTTCCAGTCACTTCCGCACCAGTACCCTCGCAATTTGGCAAGACATTGAGTCCTTTGTCTTATATTGGCGATGTCGGGGGGGGGGCACAGAGAAATTACCCTGATCGCAGGAGGCCAAGGCCCGATCACTCCAGCGCCGAGTCTGCGCTGAGAGGATGGACTCTCTAATTAGCCGGGCCAGATCTCACGTCCTTCACACAAGATGGAGCACATCGGAACGCCCCGGCTCAAGAGGCGAACGCGTCCCCCCGAGTCCTGGTGAAAGTGTCTAATCTATGAAGCCCAGTCATGTGAGAACTCGGAGCGGAAAACAACTCATGACTGAAACGCTACTGTACATAATAAACCTCCGGCCCATCCCCCAGCTCCTTATTATCTACTTTGACTTTTTCCTCTGCGGAGGCCATCCCATTTATTTTCATTCTGTTGCCCCGTGATGTGGAAAGTACCCACTCTTTAAGCAACCATAGTCTTCAGTAGACCAGAGGTTGCCATTAATGATTACCTGCCATGCCCGGACCGAGACATGAGCCTAATTAATTATACATGTAAACCCGGACTTGTTTTAAATAGAATTTTCCACTGAATGACACAGGTGTCACTCAAACCCCGAGAGTTCCAGGCAAGTCGGCGAGCATCAGTCGCCGTGACACTCTCGGCTTCGAGGAGAACGGAGGCAACTGCGTGGAAAACATTTGTCATCTCTGAAATTGCGATTGGACAAGGGGTGGATCGTATTAGTCTTCATTAGAGATAGTAGAGATGTCATCTTGAGAAATCTGGGGTACAAGGAAAAATTATGGAGGAAAGGAAAAGAAAAACCGAGGAGGAATTTAGTATCGCTCAGTTTGTGTTGAACGTTGTCAATGTTGCAAAGCTTGACCCTCACGTCTGCAGAAATACATCCAATAAGACGAACCCTCAGATCCCACAGATCCGCTGAAAGCCTCGGGTTCTTTACTACCGCAACACGATGAAGTTGGCAGAAAACGCACCTGGTTAGACACATCCACAGCGTAAGACCATCATAAGCGAGTGTTTGTTCTTTACACTGATTGTTTTGATGTTTATTGCTGACCTGCGTTTGACAGGTTTGCCAATGTCAATTTTTTTTGCGCCGCAAATTCCGTTGAACTCCCGTCGCACTCTTGTTTCCCCGTCTATCAAAACCACGCTCATCTGGTCAACGGTTCCCTCCAGTGTCCTTGACTAAGGTACCAGTTTGTAGATCACGGTCGGATGGTTTTATTGCAGATAACTCAGACAGCGACGATACAATAAAGGTTTCTTGTTCGGAAAGCAAGAAGACGAATACTGATTTGACTTTGCTTTTCAACAAAGAGCATAACTTAACCTTTTATATTTGTGTCTCCAAAAAAACACAAGAAAAGAACGACGACGGTACTTTAGAATTCTTCAACAGCTAGTTACTCCGATGACATTTCCCCACCCTCCCACACTCGGAAGACACAAGGCTGACAGTGAATACAGATGTAATCTTTCAACGCTGACATAGGCTTGATCCTATTCTGGTGCCAGACTGCAGCGCGATTGCCCATCTTCCTTCCATGTTCACAAACCCCTTTGTCATTGCCTCCATCCCTCACATCAGTCTGTCTAATGGTACGTCAGCCTCTCTCTAGACACTTAATTATGATGACAGACATCAGGTCGAGAGGGACGGCCTTTGTGAGTGTGTGTGTGTGTGTGTGTGTGTGTGTGTGTGTGTGTGTGTGTGTCTGAGACGAAGCCAGAAATCTCCCTGCAGCCTACTTGTCTCTCCTCTATGTAATGTTTTGCTCAATGACCATCCTTTCATGTGGCTCAAATTGCATCATGGCTCATTCTCACATCGGAGCGAGCCTGGTGGAGATACACGGAAGATTTGATTGCCCAAACCACTCCACGTGTGCTATATTCAGTGGAACATAAGCCGAAACGTATGTGTTTTGCATAATGTGAATTTTGTGCTACTTTGCACTTCTGCTCCTCGACATTTCAGAGACAAATGTGCTTCTTCCTCAGCGTAGTTTCAGAGAGTTCACAGACTCTCCATTAGCGTTCTCTGTCATTTAGATATCTAGGAGTAGTAGTGCAAGACCTTTAATCACTCATCCGAGTAGCTTCTTCAGTTCTCTCAGTTTTGAGCCGTAACCCAGATTGATCCTCTCTGATTCCGTCCGAATCCTTTGGTTGTGTGGGAGTCGTTCAAGTCACAGGACCGTTCTGCAGTTGACAGCGCCAAAGTAGAAATGCCGTAACATCATTGTTAAAGGAGCTCAGTCTATCACGAAGCTACTGAGACGTCGAACCTCGGAGGGACCTGATTTGACGCGCTTGGCTTTACCTTGACGTGACCGTCGCTGTTTGTTGCGTTCGGTGCAGAATCTGCAGACCGTTCTTGGGTTTCAAAACAAAACGAGCCAACCAAATGGCGAGAAGTGACTTTTAAAGGCGCGAATACCGTCAAAATACTTACATCAAGCATTACTTGCAACAAAATGTCAAATGAATGTCTCTTCAATGCAGGGCTATTTGTTGATGATGCATTTAAATGCTAGCAGATTCACAACATTGGCGTAATAATTGAAGATCATAACCATTCTTCAGACGGAGAATCGCTACATTAGTATTGATAAAGTTGCTGGAATTATTTATTTCGAGTTAAACTAAGTAAATTAGTGATATTTATTGTTCAGAAACTCTCATCTTTTGTCCGTCTGATGGCAGAAGATGAGAGCAGATAACCAAGTGTGATCACTGGGTGATAAGAATTGCAAGGAAGTGACTGGGAGAGAATGACAGGGACGGTCTTGGATGATCGAATGTGCAATGGGAGCTTTATTTATGTTTTTGTTCCAGATCAAACGAAATTGTGATAAATCAAGCGAGCAGTAGTCCGTAGTTTATCAAAATACCTGTCACTGAGACGTGGAGCTCACTGTCAGCGTTGATGCCTTAAAAAGAAAAGATGCGCTGTGGTAATTAGACGAAGAAAACAAATTAAAAATCAGTCTTCGTAGCACTGAGGTGCGTGCTGAGTGATCAAATAGCAGCGACTGCGGGAAAAGTTTGTTTAATACGCATGAAACTCCGTCAAGTGTTTACCAAGTCTGTTATTGGACCCAAGGAAGAAGTGAAGCAGTTTCCAATTGAACCACATCTGTCAGGGTCAAGGTTCAGGAGACAGTTTGTGTCAAATGTGTCGTTTTTATTTATTTATTTTTACCTCACTGTAAGTAGGTCGTAGGCTCCGACCCCACTCGGCGCTCTCCGCGTGGGCCTTCCGTCTTCTACTCACGCTTGCGTGGATTTCCTCTTTCCTCCGTTTGGTGTGTTAATGGCGCGCTCAGACCTACAATGACTGTGACGTACAAGAAACCGCATCATCTTCCTCATTCACGCTCAGCTGGAGAGTAATCTGACTTCTCTCCTGATGCCTGGACATCTATCAGCAAAAGCTAAAAAAAGAGCAGAGAAGGGCCATCATCACCGTTGTGGAGATCTATTTCCCCCAGCAAAGGTCACCGGCTGCCCGCTCCACCATCGGGGGGTCTTTTTGTCCTCTGATAGCTCCCATGTTCTCAGCTTTAATCGCTTAATTAACTGCACTTTCTGAAATTCAATTAAAGGCGGCCGAATGGTGTACAAAGTGTGGAACAGCGTTGACCCTTGAGGCGATTCGCAGTCCCTTGACAATTAGCCGGCCTTCCATGATAACTGTCGGAGGGGGTGAGGGATTATGGTGTGAGCTCTTTATGAAGTGATTCAGTTTAGTGTAACGGCTCACCGAACAAGCAATATACAGTAGCTGCAGTGAGATAATGTTCACGTGTGCTAAGAGTTTGGCGCCGGCTCTTATACTCTGGATGCCAAACGGCGGCTTTCATTTAAATTCCCACCTGTGTTCGTGACTTGTGGAAAATTATTATGAAATCCAGCCGAGGTCACGAAAAAACAACCAAATCAACACGATGTGCTTCTATATGCTGAAGTACACGAGTTTGCGTATCTTAGAAATACAATCTGTGATCCAAATGCAAACAAAACCGCTGAACGTTTCTGATGTTTCTGTTTAATCAGGAATCGATTTGACTGTTTTTACATGCGTGTATTTAACCTGGTTATATTTTTAAGTATAATTCAGCGCACTGTGATACGATGTAATATATATAATTTAACCATAGAACGGTAAAAAGCTGACGGTGATTCTCTGAAAAATGGGAAATAAGTGAGCCTCTTCGTCAGCTTCTTCTCAAACGCCCCAGTGTAGAGAAAACGACAGGTACATATTTGCATGTACATCTAGGTCAATGCTGAGATGATTATGGGTGGGAACAGATGACGGGGTACTCCGAGAAGAGTCTAAGGTCTTGATTGGACTGTCTGATGAAGATGGCGCAGAGATGAGCAGGCATATTTTATCATTCCCCCCCGTGTGTCCCTCAGCTCTTGCAACCCACTTTGGGCTCTCATCATTAAACTGCATATGCAGCAAAGTTCTCCTCCCATTATGTACCTCTTCTGGAGTTAATTAATGACCTAATTGGGCGAGCTCATTAGTGATGAACTGTAATTCTTTCATTTCATCTCCTCATTAGCCGACAATATTCATAATTAGTGGTATTAGGACGATTATTGCAGCTCGGCCAGGATCTCGTCCCTCATTTGGCGCCCTAGGCGTCCTACTGTGCAGGTAGTGAAGTACGATATTGACTTCACGTGTCAGCCTGATGGGTTTTTATAGCTTTTACAAAATGAGAATGTAGGAAAATGTGTGCTGTTGTGACGGCAGAGGTCAGCGTAAGTCAGGCGACTTGTAACGAAAAGCATCACATCATCAATAAATAGGGAGAACGCAGGAAGGCTGGCAACTCTGTGCTCCTAACATTAAGTCCTCCGGGGAAATAGAATCACAATCATTAGCAAGAAAGCAATTGTTCACATGTCAGCACTGCTCACCTCTGCTTTGCTGTGTCTCTGCTTTTCCCAAACGGCTTTCAGCTCCTGACAAAAACAACAATATCCATGTTCACAGACACAGCCGCTCTTTAATTTGAGGCATTTTTCATTCTGCTTATTATCTTGTATTATCAACCTATTTTAGGCAGGCAGAGTGGAAGCAATGCAACCGCACAACAATAAGGACGGGTTTATTTATTTAAATCCCCATTAATCACGCTGAGCAAAATAATATGGCTGCGTGGTAATTCATCACAAATTCAAGTAAGTGTTGAAAGACCCTTTCAAACGTCCCTCGTGCTGAACATTGACACCGTTAATAATTGTAATTAGGCTTAGACTGTTCTGTAGCTGTAGCTGTGTCTGTGCAGGAGGAACGGACGGCGTGTATAAAAACGGCAGTAAGAGCGTTAACTACCACGCCGGACCTGCCTGACAGCTCCTCGCCATGCTGCCGTTTGTGATTTATGACAGCAGCTAAGAGAAGACAGAAAATTGTTTTTCTTCTGTTTTCCATCATCTTGAAAGGAATTGGAGGTGAGCGAATGGTTCATCGCCTGATTAATTTCTTCTGCAACAGTATAAACCAGGAATGGGGTTCGCTCCCGTACGAGCGTTTGCTAATGAAGGGAACTGCTTGACGAACTTCCACGATTAGGAATGATTTCCTATTACGCCCTTTGTTCACTCCTCTCTCTCCCTTCTATCCTCACATATTGTCATGGCAATTGCATGATTGTTTTTCATGTGCTCATCTTGCCCAAAGCTAATTTAAAAACCTTCCATTTAAAAAAAAAAATGTCATAATTGGCAAAACTTGAATCCATAACGGAGTAAGTGGCTCACAGTCCCCGAGCTTGAAGGCTGTAAGATTTTGTGACAAATCACCTGCTGTGGTTGTGGGGACTTTTAGTCGTTTGTTATGTTATGTCTCACAGTGACAAACCCCCAGAGAAGCATCGCCACACATTCCTCAGGTCTACGGACGTTTTTGTCCGTGCACGTTTCATCCTTTTGGTTTAATGACATGTAAATTGATTTTATCATTTAGTTTCGGCTGTTTCCACCAGCAGAAAGCAGCAAATCTGTAATAAGCTAGAGAGCCCTTTGGCCTCTATTGTTAGGGGCTCAGGGGGACCAAAGTAGATCTCAGATAAATGATACTTAACTTGCATTCACTGATTTGGGAAAAAAATATATTTCTGGAGATCCTCTGTGTCGTCGGACCGAGATGGCAGTCGTTCGTAAGGATTTTAAAGCAGCAATTTACTATAATATGTCAAAGCTAATAAAGGGATTATATTCTCAAAATGTCAAAACTTGTCTCCTGTCACCTAATGGCTAAAATATTACTGCAAATATTGTTTATTTCAGCTCATTGAGTGAATCTGAAACTCAACCATCTCAAACCGTACTAGGGTTTTTACCAAGTCCCAGTTTTTCTGTTATTTCTGTAAATTTAGTCAGTAAAGAATGAAGGAAATGCTCAACTTGACATTGGTCCACTTTTCTTTCCGTTCGGTACCCCGCCCTGTGCACCGTCCCCTCTCCTTTGAGCAGACTTCCATCAGCTGCACTCAGGTTGTCAGGGTTTTTAGGTGAAAAGGTCCACACCGCCTGCCTGTCCGTCCCTCTCTCGGTCTTAATCAGCGTACCTCCTGTGGTTCTACTAAAAAAATTGGGCTGCAGAGACAGGCGATGATTGGGCGAAGCCATTTTGTTGTCCTTTTCGTATTCTCTGAAGGACTCAGGCGGACACTTCTTCCTGTCTAGGAAGGCAGCATAAAAAGAGAACCAGGTTTGAGTTATCACAGTGAACTCTTATTCATATGGAGATCCACCGTTCACGCAATGCGAATGAATACATCCGCATATTAGAATGAGAATTAAGGCGCGTTTGAGAAATCAATGGAGTCCAGACAGAATCGGTCTTTACACTCTGTCCTGGGGAGATTTTTAGAAGTCCACACTGCCCCCACAGGCCATAAAATGCAAATGTGCTTATTTCTCTCTTCATTGACTCTGCAGCATTTGCAGCCAGAAGTGCCGCGTTGTCACGATCGAGGGCCACAGCCTCTGAATGACGATTATTCCCCGCGAAATGCGAGCGTGGACGTTAATCCAGCCCCGGACCAAGATTAACTTTGCCGCTCCCTCTAACTCTCCCCTTTGTTTGTTTGTCTATTTCACACATGTCCCCTTTGCTTATCTCCCGGAATGGTAAATGCCATTTGTTTTGTTCAAAGTAATTCAGGGTGTATTGGAGTGTGATTGTTTTGCTGAGAAGGGCTGCCAGGGCGAAGATAAGCGTGTCAGCGGTACGTCCTTCCAGCCGAAGCCATTCGCCGCCGCAGCCTCCGAGACACTTACAGTATATGGAGCCCCGTATTACGTATACAATGAGGGATATGGCTGTCATATAAATGTATCAGCTGCCCTGGAAAGCTGGAGGTTATGATTGGGTTGTGCGGATATTGAACATCTGTGTCCTTCCCCCCCAAGGGTGTCCTCGCCGGGCGTGCAAAGTTTATAGGCTCAAAGCAGGATGATGAACTTTTACTGCGCCGGTCGTTCGCCTTCGCGGAGGAAGATGGAGTTCTTTTGCTTACCTTAGCAGAAGGTGCTGTCATTTTTTTTTTTACGATTTTATCAATTTTTTGATTTTTTTTTATTGATGTGGTAAATACAAATGTTAGTAAACACAAAGAAAATACATTAAAAAAAAAACGCCGACGTGGATCAGTTATGAGTCAAGTTTATTGTTCGAGCTGTTTTAAGCGACAAAGGAATGCGGCCGTATCGTCGTACGTTCAGGCGACATAACTGCATACGAACCCCTAAGATGTACTCAGAGGGTTCTGTCCTTTCTCAGATGGTCCATCAGCGTTTCCTTTGATGTTCACCACACACTCCACCCTTAAAATGTTCGGAAATAAACAAAAGTCTAAATTACAAAAATTACACGAGGTAGATTTTGATGTGGATTTTGTTCATTCTTGTGGATTTTAATAGTATAATCTGTATAGTTTTCTATCCATAATCCAAAACAGAACATTATCTGCAACGAGTACAAGGAGTTTGGACAGCGAGGAGACACGGGTCACTGACCCATCCCAGATATTTAACAATTACGGCTAAAACTCTGTACATTTGCACCCAAAATATGTAGCATGGAGTCATAAAAATCCCAGATGAGATCCATCATGTTGAACGTCCAGATTCAGACCTGAGGTTTGCTCTCATTCCGGTGAAAAATGGGCTCATCCATGAGCAGCCTTATCTTCCTCACTGACCTGGACTCCCTCCCCAAACCAATTAATAGAGACATCCCATCACGCTCTCCAAACCAGACACACAGAGATAGAGAGACAGAGAGAGAGAGAGAGAGAGAGGTAAGAGCAGAGAGAATCTTTGTTGGCCCATTGAACGTTTTAATGCCCTTCTCACCACACTGGGACCGGTTTGAATAGATACATTGTGGTTCCACCCAGTCTCTTTCGTTGTTGCCATGCAGGCCGTCCAACGCTCAGATTAATGGTGCGCGTCCACTACAATACAGCCAAGCCAAAATGAATGAATAACCTCGCTCTATATGCACGTTACAGTCGACCCCAGAGGGCTTGTTTCATTTCCCCGGTGCAGGGAGCCATTTATTCATGCGGCGAGCTTCCCAAGTATTGATCCGGAGCAGGACCGATAAAGGCTACATTAGGGTCTCCGGGTTTGACCCTCAGTAGTGAACTTGTGGTTGATTGACCTGCTGTGGTAGACCGGAGGGCTTTGAATCGTTCGATCAATGTGTCAGCACCGCTCAAAATGTATCATACAGCATATTAATGGAGATTAACACGGAGCTGAACGTTCATTAAAGTCACGTTGTTTCGCTTCTCCTCTTTTGCAAAAACGTGAATATGTTTTTTGCGAACGAAGCGCTTCTTCTTGTGTTCGGGCTGTTTCCGTCAAGGACAGGCCAGACCAGGGAATATTAAAGATAACACTTTCATTTATCATAAAAAGTGGACAAAAACCCAAAAAATATGTCTCAGAGTTCTGTTCAGCAGACATAATATATCAGGGAAAACTCTGGACAAAAGAAACTGACGTGAGATATTTACTAAGAATCGTTTCTGTCTCATTTTTGCTATTTTATAAATTGTATATATTTATGTCACAACTTAGACTTGATGAAAATCAAAGAGTAGTTAGTTATATTTAGGAACGGAATCTGTCCAGCTAACTGTGTGTTAATAATCAACATTTGCATAATATTTTTTGTCTGTAAAATGACTGAAACATAAGACTGAATACACGATGGAATTAACAGTTGACTTAATAAACATGAAACGCTCCATAATCGGTGTACGAGGAGAATCCGTGCGTGCAGCGTTGGATTACTCCAATTATAGTGATGTTTTTATCTGGTGTGTGAGACCGGTGTGTGTGTGTGTGTGTGTCAGGCTGCACAACGCAGCATTTAACTGCATGTCAGCGTGCGGACGTGGGTTGCAGCAGCACATTGTGAGGTTTTGGTCAAAAATTTCTGGAATGTATTGACGGGGTCATAAAGAGCTCTAAAAGAACTCAAACAGGCCATGAGGAAGAAAAGGATACTGTGACGTTCTTAAAAGGCTGCAAAAGCTCAAACAGACAGAATTCGGACGATTGGATAGGAGTATTTTCGGGGACGGTTACACGCACGGGGGATGGGTGCGGTGCGTCAAATCGATGCGTTTGAGATTTTGCACGTCAATATGACTTACGAGCATGAACTCTTAATGAACACAGCTCATGTTAACGTCTTGGTTCATCCCAGTATCCTGTCCAGACGGATGACCTCGATCTACCGGGTCCATGTAAGCGGAGATATTTAGACTGCGAGAGTGAACCTCAGAGGGTATCGACCGAAGGAGAACGGCGTGTCAGCCAACCGTCCGGCACTGGCCACCGTTGTCAGGTCGACTCGTTTCCTGTCGCGCCCTCCCGAGCTAGGAGAGCTCCGCGTCTTCGCAGGCCGCAGGTTGTTTCGGCTGCAACTCGTCATCTGTAAAAAATAAATAAATAAATAAAAGCTGCACAGGACAGCAGGAGGACAAGTTGAACTTTGTGATCTGCATCTCAGCATTCTCAGAGCCTTTGGGGACTCTTTGCATTCATGGACTCTCAGGGCCGGGATTGTATTAACGCTGAATCCCCCCTTTTTTCCCTCTTTTTGCTGCTTTTAATACTTTCCCTGTAGGCTGTTCAGCATTGTGTTGATCAAACTAAATGGAGAACAACCTGGCCAATCATTAGCCGAGCCTCCCCGGCACTTTCTGATGACTCAAATCATTACCTCATGCGCCGAGTCAGCTGTCGGTCAAAAACCAACCTTTGGCCGCGTCCTCACGTCGGTACGCCACGATTTCGCCGGCGATTATCTGGACTTACTGTAGATGAAGTCATCAGGCGGGAGGCACAGAGCCAAATCAGCAAAAGATGCATCGGAGGTGTCGTTTTTTTTTTTGAGCCTCATCAGTCATCTCCTGTGAAATTGGCGTTTGTTTTGAGGAGGGGAGCGCTCGTCTTTTGCGTGAAAAAAAAAGGAGCCTCGTTTATTTTTCCCCCCGTTAAGGAGCTGCAGGGAGCCCGGCTCATTTTTCACCTGGCCGCAGCTCATTCATTCATTAAGCACAGATAGGAGTGCACGCGGCGGATCGGCAGAGCTGCTTCATTACTCTCTGA
>OMNV01009665.1:0-26904 GCA_900303265.1 Brotula barbata | reverse complement strand
AAAATGTATTCAACGTTGTTTTGAAACAAGGTGTGCTGCAGAATTTCTTCCCCTAAAAATAATTTGTGTTCATGAAGTGTAAATAATGAACGCTGCCATATCCCTTGAGGGGCCACTTTACCACACGTCTCTGAGGAGAGCATCCGTGTGTGTGTGTGTGCTTTCCCCCCTCAGACACTCAGATCAGAAAAGCTGCCAGAATGACGCGCCCTGACTGCTCCAAGCCCTCTTCATATGCACATATAATCACCCACCCCTCCCATATCGTTCTGTGTCACCCCTTTTCCCACTATCAATGGTTGGGGTGACATCAGCCTGAAACACAGGGTGACATCGGCCGACACCGCTCTGAACCCAGAGACGAATGCCACAAATAACCATGGAAACGCTGCTGGAACACTCCCAGTTTTCCAAATGATAACAAGGCTTAAAAGCTGGGTGAGAGGAGAGGTGCGAAAGAGAGATGGAGAGTGCAATGGGGGGGATGGGTGGCTGCGTAGAATTTTGAATCAGGAAATGCAGAAGCTTAAATTTTCAGGCTAGTTAAGGGTGACAGAATGTGGGTCAAAATAGGCCACGATTGATACTCGTCCTCGTGTTGAAGCGGTGATAAAGCGAGAACCCCCGGGTGTAAAACGCCACATCTCCAGCAGCTCTTATTTGAGGTGACCTGGTCTCATTGGCCGTGTCAACATAGTGAATTATGCATGACGCTGGTTGGGGGAACAGGTGCTTTTCTCCACAGCTGCTCAACCCAACAGACCTGGAGAGCAAAAATCAAAGGAGGAAAAGATAGGAAATCTGCTGCAACCAGGCTGAAGGGCACTCCAAATAAGGGAAAAATCCACGTGGAATCAGGCTGGACCCTTGCTTTTGTGGGTTATCTAATGAGGCATGGTGCTCCTGCAGCCTCTTCTTTACACCAAAGAGTGGAATGTGAGCTGCCGGTAAAGGAGGAATGCTGAACCTCTCACCATCCTGTTACCTTTTTTTAGTTTTATAAGGCAGAGATTGCTGCTTTAACGTAGAAAATGGGTTTAAAAGGGGCAACAATGCAATTTTCATTTCCATGACAGAAGGACAGCCTTACAGACAAAAGAGTGTTGGGTACACGTACAAAACTGACAGTTTATTTTTTTAACAAACATAACACACTTCTGTCACCCACTCATTACAACAATGATCCCTCCCCATCTGTCCAGAGAGGAAAATCTGTGTGATTATTCACAGTCTCTGTCACACACCAACTAACTGGAATATTGAGGGCTACACTAGTCTAAATCTTCGGCTTCCATCCGCCCTACTGACCTAAGCAGGGCATCTGTCGCACATCTGCCTGATGGGCTCGTCATGCAAAACACCCCCATGAACATCTGCAGCCACACACAGCAAAACACAGAGTGAAAAATACAGACTGGAATGGAAAGTACACAGTGTCATTTAGTTCTTAATCATTTTCCTGCTAAAACGGAGGCCAATCAAAGCAAAATGGCTGACAAACCTTGTGTCTATCAGTACTTGTCTCTCTATGGACAGCTGTCCAAAAATTAAAGCCCTTGAGCACTGCTGACTGCAAGCCAGACCCTCCAGACTTCACTGCTACTCAACAAACACACACATAGATGACAATTGCACTAGCTGCATGTGTAAAATGCCACCTCAACGCTTTGAATGACAGCCAAAGTTCTGTTGACTGGTCTAGTCTGAGTCTGAAGATTCTCTCTCGTTCTTCTCTCCCTCCTGTCCATCACTGAGGACTTAGCCCAGTTATAGTTATAGTGGATTCAATACAGAAAGATATAAATAGGTTAATTCTAGAATAGCTTGAATCAACCAGTAGGCTGATGCAATGGCACACTTAATTTGGCTCTGCACACTCCCTGCAGATGAAAGCAGGAAGGAGGACACTAGTTTGTTGTCATGGAGACATCTCACATTCCACTGCATGCTGACCCCCCTCCAGAAAAAAAACACAGGCAGGCAGATAAATAAATCTACACACTACTATTCAGGCACACGGACACACAACACAGAGTGGAGACACAAATATTTTAGCTGAGAACGTTTAACCTTTACATTCACACATCAAGGCCCTGCAGTGCCAGCAAGACACAACATCAAGCTAAACCACTGCAGAAGGCAGGGGTCGAGGAAGGACACCGAAAATAACACAGCTGTAGATTTCCACAACACACTCTAACTAACATGCATTCATCCTGACTCACAAAGCCCACAGATCGCATTTCTCCAAGGGGAATTAACCTCTTAAAGATTCAGTATGGGGATCAATTAGAGCTTTCAGCAGACAGAGTTTAGTTATAAAGGAAAACAGGTGTGTCTTGTGTGTCAGCTATAATTTGTTTCTCTTGCATTTTCTTCTCTTTGCATTTAAGTTTTCTTTTACGGGTGTTTATACTGTAAGGGTCTGCCTGCTCAAGTATTGACACAGCTGCCACATTAACCTAAATCACAGAGACGTTTGAAATTACACTAACACACACACACACACATCAATCCTCCCCCTCTTTGGAGTCTAAGCATCTCGTTAAAGAAGTAGTCATAAATAATTAATCCTGAGGAGAATCTTTTAATTCATTATTAATATTAAAATGTATCTGCTGGAGTAGGTCATGCCTGATTTACAATCTATGTTCTATATTGTGAGAAATTTGACAGAAAACTATACAGTGGAGTTCTGTCCATCTGTTCTATGAAATGTGCAACACAATGTACACGGTTGACACGGTCACATGCTATGTGCGTGGCCCCAGGGAAAGGTGAAGACAGTAGATGTAGAAAAAAGCTATCGGGAACAAAACAAAACATTTGTACTGATAGGAGAACAGTGAAAGTGGGATACTACATTCATCCCAGTAGGATAACAGCAAAACAAAATCTAACACACTTCAGGAAGAAGCACTAAATATTTATACAGACAAACACATCTAAATTTAAGAGTGAAGAGCAGAGAGTGCGCAATTATTTTTCATAAGGGGCCACATGAGAAACCCAGGCTGTTGCCAGGGGCCAAACAAATTTTATCATGCAGTAACTCAAATTTTACCACTAGATTAAATTATAGAAAATAAACTATGGACTCTCATTCTTCAGCATTTATTATATTGAAAATCACTCCAAACAGCATCTTATTAAGAACACTGAATTATGGAGGAGTCTTTGAAAATACTCTACAGGTAATCCAAAGCAGCACAACATCATGGATGCGTTCATGGATAATAGCCATCCCGTATTCGTGTTTTATCTATGACAAGAAGTATTAATTGCTTAAGGGCCAAGCATACCTGAAAAAAAAACATTTTTAAACTTATCAAACATTATTTGTCCTCAACCTTATGCTGTTCAGTGGTCATTTTGGTGGCGTGTTGGTTGCCACTGTTGCCTCAAAGCAAGAAGGTCGTAAGTTCGAATCCAGGGGTCGACATGTGCTCCCCATGTCTGCGTGGGTTTCCTCCAGGTGCTCCGGTTTTCCCCACCCACAACATGTGTCTTAGGTTAATTACTCCTGCCATTACCCTTGACCGAGGCAAGGTAGAAGATCTGGAGTTGGTCCCTGAGCGCTGTTGTGTGTGTGTGTGTGTGTGTGTGTGTGTGTTTGTATGTGCATGTGTTGGCTACCCTTCTGTCTTTATTTTTTTCCTCTTCTTGAGATCATATCATACTATTTTACTGACAGGCTCTAAGGTCAACTGGTTGCTATTGGAGTTTGAAGCCCTTCCTTTCATTAATCCAAATCAAGGTGTGAGGTGTAATCATAAACATTATCTGTAATATCTACACCTGTCTTTCCTCCACACTGTCACTGCCTTCTTTTCCTTAGATCCAAAACAAACTTGACACCATGCGTGGGACAGGCAGCATTTACACATCGCCCACAGATCGCTAATGATAGCACTGTTTATAGTCCAACAGCTTTAGTACTCCGGGCATAAACGCTCAAGTTTCATCTTTGGTTTTCTGCATTACGTCCTCTAATTGAGCGGTTTACTGATGTGTTCTGACTAAAGAGATTAAATTGGAATAACTGGAATAATTGACTCAAGTATGTTATCTCACATTCTGTCTCCACACCGCTGCATCGAATAAACAACGTGGAGCTTTTAGTTTGTGTTCCATGAGCTAAGTAGACAATAGAACTAAAAATCGAAAGTAGACACAGCAGATAATATTCAAGATTAGATCACAGTCTGAGCTCAGGGTGTTGACCTGAACAGCACCAAACATAAATTTAACTGCTGCTATTTCAATATGTATGGTGGTTTCCTTTATTATAACTTTGTTTTTCTCCATTCATGTGGGTTTGACTAACTACAAAGTTAAATATTCTCATTCATTTTTAACAATCAGTGGCGCTGTAAAGACAAGATATGGTGTTTATTACAAACAGGATGTGGTATTATTTACACTGCATATCTTTGTGTTGATGCATTTATGTCCTTGGTTTATAAGCTTGAAAGGTGTGATGGAATTGAGAATCTCTGTGATGGTTTGTATCTATTAGAGGTGTGATTGTGCTTATATGGTGTTATGTCTATGTGCGTCTCTGAGTGTGTGTGTCCCCCACAGTGCGATTGGTCATCTGATGAGCAGCAGGCTCATCTCTCCCTACAGCGACCAGATGGCCTGTGATTATGAACGGCTCAATAGAGATTACTGTGGAGCAGAATGAGAAACAGAAAGAGAGAGGGGGGAATAAGTACTTAAATGTAGAAAATGTGTCATCAAAATCAGATAAATATGTAAAGGAATAGTCAAGATCAATGGAGAAAGGATGATCATGCGGCATTCACAACCCGCTACACCGAAACATGAGACCTTTCAACTCCATATCATTTTCAATCTTCTGTTGAGATTTAAAGCTTTGGTTACAGAGCGCCTGCAACTAATGCATAAGCTCAGAGTTCATTCACTGCATCGTATGCGCAAAAGCCATGAAGGGGGCAGCAGGTGATGGGTGCATGAGTGTGAGTGCACAAGTGTGAATGTGCGCCTGATGAAAATGTCTGCAGCAAGGAATACACACAAGGGCATTTGTCACCAGCAGCTATATGACATGATGGATCACACAGCTGCACGTAAAGTGCACCCAACAGAGTGTGAAAAATGATCAATGCTGCGCTGAATCAAAAGCATTTAACTTACGATGTGTATGTAGGGGGCTTCTACAGAGTGACAAAAATGATGGGGCTGGGCAATGTACGGCATTTTTAAGGTTAACCAGTACTGATTCATGCAGTATGCATTTTTGCAATCCTGGGATCAGAATGTGTTTTTCATTTTTTATTTTTCATTACACAATTAAAATTGCGAGAAAAAAAATGCAAATGTACATAATTTGCGATCATAATTTGCAAAAGGCAAATCAAAATAAATAAATAGTGTAAACCGAGTGCCAGTGCTGAAACCCACAAGTAAGATTTAGTTTCTAAAATGTGTGCCTTATCATGATGCTGATACCAATATTAGGAAGTAATAAAATTATATTGTAAATTACAATTTAGTTACACTCTTATTAATGTTAGAATGTAGTGTTATAGGCAAGATGGACTAAGATGTCAGATGAATTAAATGTATACACCATAGTACAATGGTGTCCCTTCCCAAAAAGAACAGATCTACAAGCTATCAAGGCGGTGCGATAGGCGAATATTGAGCCCGATTTTTGATTATCATGGTGCAAAATAACACTCCAAAGTTACCCCAAAGCTAATTCAAATTTTGTCTGCATAGAAACAAACATGAGCACTCTAGAATATACACACCAACATTTACACTGCAAGAGAATGGAAGAAAAATGCAAAACATACAGTGCTTCATCTTGTGAGTGAGTCAACACATTCATGGCTCAGAGTTCTCAGACTTCACCTCCCCGGAAACCAACAGAGGCATTCAGTCGTATTTCTGCCAGTGTATAAGCTACAACGATGAGGCAATGAGTACCATTAAGAAAAGCAGCACCCAAGCTACTTATAGTAATAGGGTGGAAACAAAGCTTGTTGCGGTTATGAGTGATTTACTTACAAGTGTATTGCTGGCACACTCTGCCAGCTGTCAAATAGATAAGTAGAGGATGACGTGTGTCTACTTTAGTTTTATTCGTTTATCTCTAGCATAGTTACAATGCCAAACGCCAGCATATGTAAGTGTCTGCATGTAAGAGCGTGTGTGTGTATGTGTGTGCCCTATCTTTATGCGACTCATCAGTCGACTATTGATGGAATTCAGTGTAACTACATACTTGGAGGGTATTTAGGAAATAAATTAATAATAATTTAGCTTGAGGTGTGTTAAGCAGAAGATAGCATGCATAGTATACTGCACACATGCACGCGTGCACACACACACGCACACACATACAGATGCTAAGCTGCCTGGAGCAGTTTGTCGTTTTATTACACTGTGACCTTTCAGGATCGTTGTAAATCTAATGAAGTGCTTGTTAGTGAATTAGGGCCCCAACCAAGAAAAATGCTGAAAGCCTGAAATAACCGTTAGAGGGAAATAACCCACAAGGGGCGAGAGGAACAGGATCCATCTGTGTGGATGTAGCTCTCATCTCCTCATTAGACACAGGGTCTTATGACTGTCCTGCGATGAGAGCTGTGGCTGCAACAGGGGGTGGTCAGAGAGGGGGCGGTGTTACTGAGAGTCCAGTCTGAGTCTCTGGTTCAATTCCCTGGGTGTTGCTTAACAACAAAGAGGGGATCCAGGTGGTGCATATTAGCGCCACCAAGAGGCAGGTCATCTCTGTAATATTGCTTTGCAGCAGCCATTAAACTGGCAGGGCAGAGTCCAGATCTCACTTATAAAATGGTGCTTTCTTGTTTCTGTAAATCATTAAACAAAGGTGTAATGTGTGGATGTGTGGATGTGTCTGTGTGTGTATGTGACAGAGAGAGAGAGAGAGAGAGATGAGGGCATGATGAATGGCTGATAGTCAGTGGTGACTATAATAGGCGAAAGTAGAGAAGTGAGTTGGTCTGCTTTTGCCAAGGTGACCCTCAGTGTGAAGCACCTTGATGTCTAGATTTCAGCTCTAGATTTGCTTACAGGCAAGGAGGCTGTAAGCAACACACACACATTCAGCAAAGATGACGACAGGTGCAAAAATAAAAAATCAATCAATCACTGCTTTCATTGTAATAGAATATGTTATTGATACCAAATAAGAAGTAAAATATGTTTCAAACTAGTTAATATTGAAAAATCTTGCTATTGAAAGTTGCTATTTCTTGGCTATGTATAAACAGGAATTTTTTGTATCTATTATGAAATTCATACAGTCATAACTTCTCTCCTCTTATTTAGACAATTGCAGGGTGGAAAAATAACTTTGCAAGGACAGCATAATATCGCCATCTAGTGATGTAATAACAGTATTACAATTAAATGGAATTCTTTTTTGCGTACTTGGGTAAAAAATATCTCTGGTAGTATAAAGCAATGAAAGCATGCACGATGTAGCTGCACGACATGGCTACTTAATAGAGTCTCTTTCTTTAGTTCATGTTAGTGTGTTTCTATTTGATGAAGTGTGAACTCAAGTTGCCCAGACCATCCATTAGATATCATGAAACCCTGTCATGCCAAGAGCTCAATCAAGCTATAAAACACAACCATAGCAGTGTGGACCTCTTAATGAACATGCACAAATACATTAAAAAATCTCAGGCTGCAAACAACAAATGCTTCACTTTCTGGTAGCACATTTTAGGGCCCTCAATGAAAGCTGAACCCAAACTGTTGTGCCATTTAAAAGGAAGATAATTTGTATCAGGCTATGACTGGTAACAAGAGCGGTCCAGTTCCCCCCTACTGACCGGCCCTGAAGCTGCAAGTAGCTCATCGTGAAGTGTAAAGGATTTATGTTAAGGGAAAAACGCAGCACCTAATGTTCATTTCAATCACTAACTATAATATTCAGAGAGAAAGAGAGAGAGAGAGAGGCTCAGAACAGAATGTGACAACAGTGTGTGTGTGTTTCTGTTGGAGGGAGTGCAGGACAGAGAACATGTACAATTTAACACAGAGTGCCTTTGTTGGCTGCAATCAGCCAGACAACATTAACAACATGGTGATTAGGGAAGAGAGATATTGGGACAGAGACAGAGATGGAACATCCAGAATGGCTGGCTTTAGAGGATGATACAGATGAGGCATTTTAAGCCTCATCACTGCATATCACATATACATTACTGCTAACCATTTTGAGCTCAGCAACAGTAATGTATACTCAGTGTTATGGACCCTACCTTCCAGTAATGATTTTAAGAATGACTTCCTTCCAGTCAGCTGGTGGATTCATTTCACTTAGGTCTGAAAATCAACTTACACGTGGTGACTCACTCTGCTGCATTTGTTTCATATCGCAGGGAAGGTGTAGTAATGTAGTTGCAAGCAAGGAATGTTATGAACTATCCTTTATTGTGTATTTAAGGATGCTGTAAGCACTGGTTAGAGAAAAGCACTGAATTCTAAACGAAGACAATTCTTAAATCTCGAACGTTGGAGCATTGTTCAGGGCACCAACATGAAGTGTTTCACATTTTATACTTATGACTAGATTATCAATGATAACATAATGTTGACAAAGATAAAGCCAATGGGATGTTGTCATAGACTGGATATAAAATATAAGAGAAACTAGGAGAAAACTAATGATTGTGCATCGGGCATCTCCATAACAACACCAGCGTGTAGCAACCCTACTGATCACAGATCTCTCTTTCCCCTTTTTCTTTCTCTTGTGCCTCTCTTGTCCACCCCACCTCTTCTTCCTCCATGCCTCACCCCAGTGTGTGCAGGAAGCCCCGATTCCAGAGAGCATGATCTTTCTGATGATCAGAGAGGAAAAACACAATGCCTTCAGTGTGCTAGAAAGGAGCTGGGCTCATAAAATACACGCACACACACAAAGGGAAAGAAATAGAATGGAACATGCTTTTACTATTAAGACTCTTTTTTTTCTTTCCATATGACTTTCCCAGGAAAATCCCCCTCATCAGAGTTGGTCCAATCCAGACAGACAGCAGACGGGAGAAGAGACACAGACAAGGACAGATACAGATGGTCCAACAGAAAATGACCGTTCCATCCTGCGAGACACACATGTGTAAGGGGTAAAAGGGATACTGACCTTTCTTATAGGATCCTACGTGTCATCTTATTCTATCTCTAGTTGGGCCATTGGAGTCAGCTGGTGATCGTCATTCAGCACTTTGGCTATCAAAGGATTACGAAAACTACTGGAATATGAAGTACTACTCTATGTCTGCAGCCACAACAAACTAGCCTCTGGCTTCAATGCAACATGATCTATCAAGACTAACAAGATTAATTCAGTCTGGTGTACATCTGAACATTTAATCATACCTTTATTGAGTGACATCGAGCAATTCTGTCCTTTTCTGGAAGACCACAACAGTTGGTACCATTTAGGAAAACTAGGTCACTTCCGCCTTCTGTGTGAGTATGTGCAAGTATGCCTGTGTGTGTGTGTGTGTGTGTCTGTGTGTCAGCCAGACCCTACTATAAGCCAAGAGACCTCCAGTATAAACATATTGTGCAGGAAGAACTTCTACTCTGCACAGAAACATCCTAATACTAAACAGGATTTGACTCGCAAAAGCTACAATTGCTCCCACTCTACTCTGTAAACTCACTCCACTAGGGGCGCTAGAGTGATGGCGAGGCATGAAGAAAAATTAAACACCTGGCCAGGTCACCCTTTCTATGTGTTAAGCCAAAATCTGACTCCATAGCAGATTGTGTCACCCCTTGTGCAAATACGTGTCTCACAATTACTCTGTATAACTCTGTATTTTAGATTAATTTTTATCTTGAAGACGCTGTTAATCCTTAATCTTTCCCCACACCGCTAACACCATAACAACCGAAATGTGACAGTTGCACTTTGCTCTGTTGGAATTATTTTATTGTTTGGCAATTAAAGGAAGAGGACGGATTTCCCTGTGTAGTCAATAATGTGTACCTTAAGATATTATTAATGGGTTTGGCTTAGTTACGAAATATCAAACTGATTATTTTAACTGTGATCATGTGGCCATATGAGACTAAGAGAAAACATTTGATAGCAGTTTTTTTTTTTTTACCATCTTATCGATCTTATAGATCATACATGTAGGTGTGCCAGTAAGCCGTCATATTTGAGCCCTGACACAGCTACATCTGATTGGAACACAGCAATTATTAATGATACTCATCATACTCATCACAGGCATGTCTGTGATAAGGCACTATTTTCAACAACCGCAACGACTCAGTCAAAAAGGTCAACAATCTTTTTTGTCACATGAAGGTGTGCTCCAAAGTTGTATACAATTAATGCACATGCCTCTGAAAGTAATACACCTGTTCACTCATGAACCTATTTGTTATTGCTCACCAATCCACCCACGCACTACTGAAGAACTAAATCAAAGCTAAATAATCCATAGACTTGAAGAGTGTGACCCAAAAAGACCTAAAGTTAGACAAGGTTTATCTGTTTCATGGCCACAATTGGCCATGAAACTGATTTTAATGGAGGATTGTCTATAAATATGGCTGTAATTCCTAAATGGTTATTGCAAAATTTTTGTGAAACCCCTTCGATTAAAGCTGAAAGTCTGCACTTCCAAATATCTTGATGGTTTTGTTTCAAATCCACTGTGGTGGTGTATATACAGGTAAAATTACAAAAAGTCTGTCCAAATACGTCCAAACCTAACTGCACATCCAACTTCAGATGTCAGTGCTTTACATTTCCAATCTGTCAACAAGACTTTAAACCAGCATTACAGCTTCCTGGAATCACACAGAAACACATTCAAAAGTTGTCCTCACCTGTCACACAAACACACACAGCACTGTCACTTCAGTTGCAGGCTTTGCGACATCAAGACCCACACATGACCACCATTAGGAAAATCAATGTGACACCCAGACAGCATGGAAGGAGCCTGAAGGTCCTGTGTGGCACCCGAACTGAATCATGCTATGTCACACACACAGACATAACACAGAGCGCGAGAGTCAGAGAGAGAAGTTTCATCCCTATTAAAGAGTTGTCGACTGTAAAAATTATTTTATCCATCCATTCCATCCATTATCTATGCCGCTATGGTCCATGTTTGTTTCTAAGCTATTTCTGACATCAGGAAAAGCCCCTGTTCACACACTTGCAAGTGGTGGCACACTCGTCATGAGGTTGACATTCTACAAACAGCTGCACAGATGCACCAATTTTCTGCAGTGTTGTTTTCTCGAGAACATTACAGCTACCGGTTCAATTACGTGACTTGGTGGAAATGCTGGCCACTTGGTTAATTAGACCAGGCCTGACGAAGCTGTCACTTTCTTTATCGCTTTGCAGACTCCTCTGTCACCTCATCACTTGCAACTATGACTTACAAACATTCTCTGAAATAAATAACAATGGTCAAATTTAGCCCCTGAATGTGAGGTAGAACAAAAGTGGAGGCTTTTTTAGGAAGTGGGAGGGAGGTGGGCAGATGATATTCTCACCATCTTCCTCCTCCTCTCTTCCTCTGGTGCTCTGTGTTTATCTAACATGGAGGAGAAATGTTTACATAGGCTTGGTTAAACAGGGGCAGACAGCCAAATAGCTTTTGTTAAGCATAAATAACCTAAATAGCCAGCCAGGGCATCCACGAATCCATGTCACCCACAGGCCACTATTGTCTAGTAACAGAGACTGCTAATAGGCAAACAATCAACTGTCAGGTCGAGTGTTAAGTCGACCTGACAACTCAGGACTTCAAAATCAAAAGGCCACACATACAGTGAGGAAGTGAGGAAGTGGCTATTGTGATGTTGCAATGTGGAGCACGAGGATGAATTCAGTCAAAAATTACAGGAAAGCTTCCTAAACCATAGTTTATTTTAAGGGATTCTGCAATTATTTGATGAAAGTAGCCCAAATCCCCTGCCCGTCTCAGCGTAAACACAAAAATAAGCATAGCAATGCACAGGCTGGATGGGTTCCCATGTGGAAAGAAGAGAGTAGGGGGGAGGCCAAGTTCAGAAAAGACAAAAAAAAAAAAATCACATATATTTCATCCTACTGTGGTTACAGTGTTTGTGTGTGTGTGTGTCTGAAGGAGTATTAGACAGACATAGGGAGGGAGAGAGCAATAGAGAGAGAAACCAGGGGGCAGAGATTGATCTGGGACAGAGTGGGAGAGAGAGAGAGAAAAATGCACAAAAGAGCAAGGCCTGGAAATGTGTGTATGTGTGTGTGCGTGGGAGAGTAACGACAGGCTGCTGGACTGCCGGAAAAAGAAAAGTCAGCCAGGAGGACAGCAGATCGATTCCTCCCCAGAGTCCCACATCACACACACATGCACGCATGCAGGCATGCATGCACGCACACACACGCAGGCACGCATACACACACACACACACTCTCTCTGCCTAGCTCGCCTCTGCTGCAGACCTGATATCAGCCAATCAGCACTTTATCTCACAGACATACACATACATACAGCCATTCTTTGTCCTTTACCCGCAATGGCTAAAACCAACGTGAAGATTTGAAGGTTTTTCCACAGAGCTCAGGTTTTCACAGTAAACTCTGTTGTTAGCTGATAGGGGGCATTGTTAATGCCAGATGCCCCAGATCTGTCATCTGAAGACCATGAGAGACGCCACGGCTCAACACGAGACATAACACACAACCCATGTTCTGGACACAGTGGACAAAAAGAGTCCATTTGGACAGAGAAAGAAATGAAAGCCGCATAGAGCGTGGACCCCCTTTGTGAATCCAGTGGAATAGAAATGCAAATAAGAGAAGTTCTCATTCATGTTCATAATCAAGGCTACACACACGCGCACACACACACACACACACACACACACACACACACTTCTCAATCTAGTTACAATCCTCCCAGATGAACAGACGACTCAGACACTTTCTTTCAACCTATTTGTAGCAGTTCTCCTCTCTGACTACATTGCATTCTCTCCTCCACTCAAATCACATTCCACGCGGGGTTACTGTAGCCATTATGGACACACAAACACACACACACACACACACACACACACACACACACACTTATATATGATAAAGATGAGTGTGAGAGAAAGAGGGGAGGAGAGAGGGAGTGAAAGAAAGAGGGATAGTTTATTCAGGGGGAATTTATCAGGCGTTTGGCACGGGGTTGCTCCTATTCTTGCCATGTCAATTCAACTCTTACTGTTTTCAAACAGCCTAACAATCACAACGACAACTCTTTTCCTAGTTTTGGCCTCTGCAGCTGTCCGCCCGTCCGTCCCTCTGTCCGTCCCTCTGTCCTGTTGACAGCTGGCAAACGCGTTTCTGGAACTCGAGCCCCGTGTGCGCAAAGATCCAAACAATCAGAGAAAGCAGTTTTCTTCAAAAAAGCATGAAGAGGGCGCACAGATTTCCACTCACCGGTAGTTGAAAGCCCTTGCATCTTGGACAAAGTTGTTCTTCGGTCTTTTGCTGAACTCCCGGGTCCCTTTCTCGGTGTTAAAAGTCGAAGGAACGCCTCCGCTTCTTGAGAGCCCCGTTTTTATTTCCTGTCCTCTGGACGAACACTACGGACGCTTCATGGCTCCCCGACAGAAGCCATGGACTTTACCCGGCTCATTCTCTGTGCAGAACTGGAGCTCTGAGGTCTTCCATGTAGCCCTTTCTCCTCCCTCTCCGGTCCCCACAAACACAACTCTCTCCCTCTCTCTCCTCTGTGCCGCTGGAGGAAGAAAAGAAGAAGAAGACAACGCGCGCACCCGGCGCGAGGCGCGAGCACGCGGCGTCCCATTCATTGAAGGAGAAATCCAGAGTGAAAGACAGCAAAAAGTGTTTTTAATCTAATTTAAACCGGGGTTTAGAGCTGCCCATCGCGGCGTGACTCACGTTAAGGTTATTTGTTGCATTTTTCGCCGTAGCGCTAAGTTTTAAAGAAGAATATTCAATTATATTCAATTTTATGTCAAAGAGGCATGACACGAGCCTGACACGTGAGTGCATGAAAGGCACGAGGCCTATTTTAAGAGAAAGCTCTGCTTGGAAAACTCCACTCTGATGATGATGATGATAATAATAATACTGGCTAGTATTGTGCTGTTCATTTAAAAGAATACTGTAGATTTAAAGTATGCACAATTTACAGTAAAAACAAAACAAAACTGTAAACAGCAGTATTTTGCAGGGAAAGCTTCTGCCTGTCCAGTAATGCAACATTCATTTACAGAAAAACTTGAACTGTGACCTGTGTGAGGTTTGTCAGTAAAAGCCTTCGTAACAACGTGACCACATTCAAATCACTTTCAGTCTCCAGGCACAAGATTCCTGTCAATCTGTGTGGTCATCTTTAGAGTAATTTGCAGAATTACTCATTGAGCACTTCTGCTGAGCACCTCTGCTGATAATGTTTAAATGTGTTGTAGCAGTACAACCCATTGATGTTTTATTGTTAAAAAGCAATAATTCATTGACATTAACATTCTTTGACACAGGTTACATTGTGTAAATATCAAGTAGTTTGCTGTCAAAACTGGCCAGTATTGTGTTGTAAATTATCCAGAATGCAGTAATGGACTGGACATTTATTTCCAGTAAATTACTGTAATTCTAAAAAAAAAACCCAAAGTATTTTGCAGGCGGTGGTGCTACCGGCTGATTACTGTTCATTTACAGTGAAAGGTTTAACATTTGGTGCTGTTAGGACCTGACTACCTCCAGTCAGCTATCTGGGGCAATTTACTGATGGGACTTCATTCAAGTCTCCAGGGTCAGGACAGAGGGGTGTCCAATTCTCTTAACTCCCCTTTCTCTCTCTCTCTCTCTCTCTCGCTCCACCTCCCATTTTAAAACCTGTGTCAGCTCAGCCACGCATCATTAACCCCTTTTGTTGCTGGTGCAGTAACACTGGTGTCCGTGATGATACGCCTCCCTGTCGGGCCATTTCACTGACCTACAGTCATGCACCTTTAATAAACTGCAAACGTACCAGCGCTCTAATTGGCGAACACAACTTCCACTGCACACACATGAATAGGAGCCACATTCCCTTTTTGCTTGAGAGAATTCTTCCAAGCATGTCGGTGCAGCGTCTGAAAGGCCAAGTGTTTTGTGGATGACTGAACTTCATGTTTTAAATAGACCAGAGGCCCCCAGTGCCCTGCTGCCTGTCAGATAGTCTGGGGCATGCAGGCTCACAGTAAGCAGAACGCAGAGCGGCCCTGTGGGATACATCCTGTCCTCCGCCTCCCTGGGGCTCACACACCAGAGTGGAACAACAGCCTTCCTTGGGAGAGGCGGGGAGGTGAGAGACAGGGAAGAACAGACAGGGGAGAGACAAAATAACTGGGATTAAGAGCGAAAGGAGATATGATGGATAGGTGTGAAATCTAACAGAGATGAATGTGGGATGAGCTACCTGGTGTCACTTCTCTGAAACCCACAATGTGTAAATGTCCCAATCAAATGACTTATCACACCCTGGGCTGAGGTGTCATTCATTTCCAGGTGTAAATTAAATCCTCACACTGATTGAATCAACACATCATCTGGGATTTGACGCAGAAGACATGATGACAAAGATGTTTGAGATCATATAAACAGTTTGTGGAGATAATATATGACTCACAGAAGGGAGGCCAATCACACCCTACGTTCAGAGTCCAGACTATGGAATGTTTGAGTGCATCATTAGACTGAACTCATTCCACAGATTGTTGACTTGTTAATCCTGTTCAGTGTTTTTGCTCCAGTGTATTCATATAGAAACAGGTGTGTGATGTTTGTGTTCCAAACAGACTCATGTGAGGTTCTTAACGGTGAAGGTCTGTTGATTTGTCTCTGTGTCATCCAGATCAGCTGATCACCGCTCTCTGCTCCTTTGGGCTCCACGTGGATTCATCACATGATACACATAAAGAAAACTCTTTGTAAGTCTTATACACACACTCCTTCTTTTAGGGTTAAGTAGTTAACTAAAGTAGTTACTTACACCACCTCAACAAGGACACCAAACTGATCAAGGCACTCCCTTAACTGTGGTAGAGGGACCCCAAGTGGTGGATTTTGGTAGTGCATGTGACCGTGAGACGAAACATCTGGTGCTGTGGCAGTCCACCTCTATCCAGTCCATAATCACAGCACCTCCATGTCACTTGAGGACAAATGGTGTCATGGAATGGATCCCACTGACCCATATTTCCTCTGCCAGACAGGCTGTGGATGTGGGGGTGGGGGGATGTGAGGGGGTAGAAGAGTCCGGCACCAACAAAGGCTCCACTGTTGATGCAGTGATGTCACTCACTGTCAGTGACTTGACCTCTTCCCTCTGGTTCTCATTAATAATCTGCCATTCAAATGCAATCAGCAGGATGTCTGGCAAATGGTGGCGACTGGTTTCAATAAGTCTAAAAGTTGGTCGTTTGTTTGACATTAACTTTATTGCCACATTCATTCATATTTATACATTCCCATGATGTGAATGTATGTTGCTTCTCCTACAACTTCTAGCATAGAAACTCTAATTTTACTCAAGTTAGATGTGAAATCTCAACAACTACCTGTGTAAATGTTAAAAACTAGTGATTATGTTAATGATCAATCATTTAGAAAGCATCAAATCTGTTTTGGAGGATTGCCAACGGATAAAAGGGCTAATATGACTTAACTTGGTTGATTCATGTTAACCAGCATGGTCACCATTAGTGTAATGTTTGCACTTTGAGTACCTCCACTTATTATAGTATTTAAGTAATGTTGCCTCTGCCTTAGTAGGATATTCCTGGAATATTTGAGTACTTGTTACAGCACTGTTAAAGTAGCTTCTTTTATCAATTCTTATTCATTTAACTCTTTCATTTGATAGTTTTATGTCCTTATTTGATAAGTACTTATATTTGTAATATATTTTTGGTGTTTTCATGTTTTTACAATATTTTTTGCATTTTATGTACTTTGTCTTTTATTCTGTCTTTTAACATTTTTGTTCTATGTATTGTCACTTTAATTCTATCTAAATGTTTTAATATTATCAAGCAGCTTTTATTTTAATGTTAAATGTAGGTTTGTATACTCATTTTATTTCTATTCTCTGTGAAGCACACAGTGCATGTTATGTCTTTACTGTAAAGCACTTTGAGTTGGATTTCCTGGATGCTATACAAATAAAATTTTTATAATTATTATTAGTACTAGTTGTAGTAGACACTGCTATGTGTAGTACAGACGAGGATAAGCAATCTGAGAAAAAAGTCAGAACTGAGTTCTCACTTAAATTACAGAATTTGGGACAAAAAAGGCAGAGAGCTTAAAAGAAGAACCAAATTCTTGAAACCTTGAGATTGGGTTGAAATAATGTGCTTGCCCAGATGTTCATAATTTATGTCACCAGTATTGGTTGCTTCTTGAAAATGTCAGTTTTCTCATCTCAAGCATTGCAAGGAAAAATGAAGAAAAAAGAACAAAAATTTAATTGGACAGAGTAACAGCCTCTAGGGCCCGGACAGGAAGTGGTGTACGAAAGGTCAGCAGAAACTGTCTGGGAGAAGCCAGTGGGCGTGTCCAGCACCGTAGAGAAAGGAGAGGAGAGGAAATGGGGGAAAGGCAAGCAGAGGGGAGAGCGAGGCTAAGAAAGACAGTGGAGAAAGAGCAGGGACAAGGAAGGGCTGGGGGAGGAGATGGTAGAAGTGTTTTTGTGCATTGTGTGAAATGCGATCATGTCTTGGTGCAGCTCAGACAGCTGGGAAGTTCCCCTGCTCTCCTGGTTTCCAGCTGGGAACATTCTGAGAAGACACCAGGGCTACAGCATCGGCCTGCATACCTCAGCACTTAACCCTTCATCTGCTGCGCGGAGGCTAAAAATGACACCAAACAGACGCTTTGGAACTGAAGTCACATTTATTGATTTTAGTCAGTATGACTACCCTTACACAGTCGGACCACCCCTGCACTGGAAAACAAACAACACTTTCATAGGATTAGATCAGCAGTAATACATCAGACCAAACTCTTGTCTTTTATTTTCGTCTTTTTTTTTCTCAGGTGTTTGTTTTTCAACTCTGTGTAAAGGTCCCATGACTGAAAAACATGCATATGACATTTAGCTGTAATCAATATACCACTAATCATAATGCACATTATTGATAAGAATACAGTACTGCATGACAATTCAAATAAATACCAACATACATGTGAAGTCGTTATTTCATATAAAGATATCAAACTCTCATTATGGATCAATACTGAAACACAATATGACAATATAAACTTTGCACAGCTAATTTATTATCACAATGCTATCGCTTCCAGCAAACAGAAAACTTTACTCATTGTTAAATGTAAAACAGTATCTGAATTGCACTTTTACTTTTTAGCTTCTTGTCCGTATTGGTAACTTTTAATGCCTCAACAAACAAGCATTGGCTATCATGGCACTATTCAAGCTTGTTGATGCAAATGTTGTTTTCTGTTTCCTGAAAACATAATGCTCAAAGATGGTGTAAAAAAAGATTCAAGAATAAAAAACAAAAAAACAAACAAAAAGAAAGATAAAATGCGCTCTCTGCACATTTTCAACAATACTATTGATATCACATTACCTTCACCAAACAAAGCTAGAGATACGTAGATGCTTCCAATAGTACACTGATCTACCCCAACGCATTACAGATGCTTGGAGCATTTTGTTCAATAGCAGGAGGCCAAAGGGATTTCTTTTGGTTCCCAAAGTTTAATAAAAAAAAAAGAAAAACCAACAACCTTTCCTTAATACCCCTGAATTTCTTGTGTGGATCACTGACCTGCAGAATTCAATACAATTAGTTTTATTGAGCTAATTTCAAAACTATCGCCTCACTCGTGCAGAAGGGACAATTTCCCTTTCCACTTATTGCTGCTCACAGTCATTTTGAAACCCAGCGCCTGCACCTATAAAAGAAACATAAAATATTGATCTAAGATTCTCCCTTGAAACAATGAAAGGCACTACTGGTCAGAAACAAAGATCTAAACGAACCGAAACAAAACCCCCAACACTCACAGAGAGAGAGAGAGAGAGACAGAGATATAGAGAGAGCAAGAGCGAGAGAGAGAGAGAGAGAGAGAGAGCAAGAGAGAGAGCGAACCAGGGCCCAAACAACACCTTTCTCAATGACGTCCTGTCCTCTTTCAGATTCTTGATTCTTTTCAACCTAAACTGTGTACCAAGATTTGGCACGATAAACAAAGAGAGAATGAAACAATTCCAATTTGGAATTTAATTGTTGCATTTGCAGAGAATTCTGTAAGTCAGTGATCCCATTTCAGTGGAACGCCCCGGTAAGGAGTTAGGAAAAGCATCTCGTCACCTAGTTTTTCCCAAAACACAACTTACCTATTTGTGTCAGAGCGTTGTCAAGTTTCATCGTGTTATTTTGAACTATTCCTAGGAATAATAAATACATGAAAAAACCCCAGAATTTGATCACCCTGGATTTTTTGTATAGAACATGGCAGTAGAACAAACGTAAAAGGAAAACCAACAGCATAACATATGATAAAAAACATCTTAAAATGATTATTTAATGGATAAAATCTTGAGGGTACAGTCAAATAATAGGACTGTGGTTTGTGGAGACCACTAACAGTCTCTGTAAGTTCAATTCAAAGACGCTTCAGGAAAATGTATACTCCTATTGTCTTTTGGCCTATAATGAGTAACTCACAAACCAGAGTACTACTGCTCAGTCCTAGGTTAATATCCACGTTATAGTCCTATATAATAAAAGTGCACGGATTAATAAAACAAACAACTCAAAAACAAACAAAAAAAAAAGAGATGAAACCAGACGAAAACTGTTTGATTTACAATGAGAAATGACCCCATGTCCTCCGGGTCACCTTAGCCAAATCACAAACTCTGGTACATCACTTGGTTGGACTTGTGAGAAATTGGCTTCAAGCAGCACGCAAAAGTGAGAAACCATGTGTCATTTCAGCACACATCACATCTAGGTGTTCAAAAGCGACAAGACGGGCATTTAAAATTCGTCTTAGCGTCTAGCATTTTCACTGTTTTTACTGCTTTTATTCGTCTTCGAGTCCAAATGGCCTACCGCACTAATTCTTTTCGTCGGACTCAATCCGCAGCGAGAATGGACCTTGTGTCGGACCTTCGTCATCCGCGCAGAACTACTGTAATTACTGCAAAATGGAGAAACAAACGACAAACAGAATTAGCATCACTGGTCAATTTAGAGTGACTGTTGACATGGTCAGTAGTTGGTTGCCTCAATCCAAACAGACGGAGTCGACGGTGGCTCGAATTAGTCGGAACAACAAATAAAGCGTGGTGTTAGAGGCGACCTGAGGCAGCCCATGCTATGTGAGACCCAGTTATGTCATGTCAACACCGTCAGTACGTTTGCTGATGTGAAAGCACATTCACAACACATCATCCGTTCACCGGCAGATCCGGCAGGTGCACTTAGGAAGCCAGTGACTCACAAGTAGCACAACCTTTCACTCGTAGGACAGTGTTGAAGCCACCTCCCATGCAGGTTAATGGAAATGGAGTTTTTTTGACATGCAGGCTTTCTACAAATCAGAAGTAAGATGTTTTGTTTATGTCGTAGAACTCAAAGGTGAAGTGGGAGAAGCCTGCAGGCAGAGGTAGGAAGAGCTTTCTGGTGACACGCTCTGATGATACCAGATAAGCCAGACATTGATTTCAAACTAGACGGAGCAAAAGTGGGATTTAATCTGTTAGAAGACAGGGCAGGTGGGGGTGCTATCTAGTCACAATCACAACCTGGGGTGTTCAACCAGTCTACTGCTCAGTGGTTCCACAGAGCCTATCCAAAGGGTGGGGTCAGGGGCTCAACTAATTTGAATCAATGTCCTCTGGTTAAACAACCAGTCCATTTAGCCACCAAACTTATAGTTTTTCATCCAAATATTACCAAGGGTTTCTCCTTCAGGAAACCCTCGGGTTCATCTCTCCACAGTATCAGAGTCACGATCAGCCAGTCATTTGGCTTTTATTTTTTTAACCAGTCCGTCATACTTTTGTCATCTTTTTCCTCTTTCCAGAGCTGGTTTTCCAACTCACGTACTTCCCCAAATCTTTTCTACATCAGCGCAAACTGATAGAAACAGAATACATCACGCTTGTAATCTCAAAAAGTAATAGTGATTAACCTCTAATGAGGCTGTTATGTTTTTTTTTTGTCTTTTTCCTAGCGTGAAAGATAACCTTGTGTCCATGCTGTGTGCTGTGGCTTATGGATGCACACGCAAGCAGGGTTGACCGCTGATGCTCCTCCATATTTTGAGGACTAAATACAATCCCTCTGTTCATTTTGAGAGGAGGGAATACTGTAGGAGGATCCTGCAAGATCATAACCTGAACATGGTCATATAAAGACTACAGAGCTTAATATAGAAGATACTAGTGATACAAAAACATTATGTGATTAATCTTGCAGGATATCCTCACATCAACCCTGCTTTTAGCATCGTAAAGCTAATGTGTCGACGATCCACAAGCAGTACATGGATTTGTTTAATACAAGCCCCACTTAAGTTTTTCATATCTGCGTAATGCTAGCTTGCAAAGAGTTAAAGCTATTCTGGATGCTAAAACAGTACGTTGGTTTGTCCTCACACGCCGAACAAACAAAAAGAAGGAAAAGACCCTCCATTTGCAAAGATTAAAAAATAAAACACACACTCGAGGGCCCTTCACATCAACGCTGATACTGATATACACACACAGGCAAGTATCTGGAACACAACGGGAGTGAGGACGTTACCTGACAAAAATATTTCCCCACAATTCCTCTTTCTAGTTAATGGGTGAGCGGTGACGCTGGGGGAGCAAGCTGCTGACGATCTAAAGGAGAGAAGGTCGTGATGGCGACCCAGTGACAAGACACAGATTAGAGACACGAGGAAATGGTTTTCAGCGTGACAACACAGGAATTGAGAGGTGAGAAAGATCTCCCAAAAGGAGAAATGGGAGACGCGGGATGGGAGGGCAGCGATTGGGTGAGGGGGACAACGACAGTGTAAGCTTAAGTTCAGACAAAAGGACAGGGCTTTACATGCACAGATAGATAAAGGTATCAAGTGTTTGACTCCACAGGCACTTCGCCAAGAGATGTCAGTCGGTTTTGTTGACAGATTTATTATTCTGATGCCAGTGCCTTTTTGAATTATTTGTGCTCTGTTAGGATTTGCACTGTTTAAAAAATTCCTCTTTGATCAAAACTATATTGTATCTCTGGTCACAGTCATTCTATCCATTTTAACAGAAGTAGGAACCTGAGGCACCTATGTTGAAGTGCACTTAATTTCGGTGTGGAAATCGATTTGTCTAACGTTCTGTCGCTCATAATATGGCTCTGAAAGAATCCACCTCAACGTAGTGGCTCACGTGGATTAGCCCTCCTGCACGTCACCAGACACCAAATAACTCTTTACAATGTAGAGCCCTGTAATACGTGGGTTTGTCTTGTACCAACCACACACCTGACAACAGAACAACTTGTTTAAAAGCTCATAAGCATTTCAGCTGCAAAGCCATGCAATTCTACGGACCCTACTGTATTGGTGTGCTAGCATCACAGCTTTAAAACAATCCTGAAAATAAACACCTATGGTCACAGGTGCTCCTTTTCTGCCCAATTCCACCATAAAACCATCTGCCAACCCACTTATGAGTTGAATTTTTGTGTAAAGTCATACTGTGCTCCCCTGCCAAGAAAGCAGCAGGAGATTGCATATTTTAGTTGCTTTTTATTCTTGTAAACATTAAGAGTGACCTGATTAGACAGTGGGCTGCTGAACACAGGTCGGTCCTGGGGGAACCAGGACTGAGAGGCAAGGGAAAAGAGGGGCCATTATTTAAAGGAGCACCAATGCCAACCAGCGGACAAGCAGAAAAGAAGAAGATGTCATATTTGGTCAAGAGACCATTGGAACAACTTCTTCTTTATACGTTCCCACCCCCAAACGCATTACTGTTACCAGGCAATTCACTCAGGGGTCCCGAACAAACAAGCAGGAAAGCTGCCACCCTTTACATCATACGTACAGCACTAAGACAGCGGAAAGAATAGACGCTCCATTATATGCACAAAACCCCAAATATATTTAGGGCCCAATAATTCACATGCCATATATTGTATGTCTACTACAATCCCAAATGTCTAGTGCACACTGTACACACATTGGCATTCCCCTAAGCTTTTACACTAGCAAACACAAGCAGCCGTGGGCATATGGAGGTTAGACACACAGCAATCCCTAAAGGAGTGCAGGCTGGCCAGGGAGCGAAGCGAGCGAGTGGGACTCTTTAACACTAAGACAGGGAAGGTTCAGCCGGGAGGCCCCTTCCCTTCTGTACACAGCTGTCCCTTGAGAGCTTCTCAGCCACCTCAGTCACAGTAGATCTTGTACTTCTCGCTGCAAAAGACCATGGGACCTCCCACGATGGCGTTGGGCAGAGCGTTGTTGGGCTCTGGTCGACCAGAGCTGGAGCAGGTGAGACTCGGACTTACGTGGGGGTTGTTTGAAGGGCCACCAGCAGCCTTGCTGCGGGCCTTGGCCCGACTAGCATTGCCTCCCCGGCGGGTCTGCTCGTGGTCAAACTCCAGGTCCTCCAGGCGCTGAGTCAAGGCGAGCTTCTGCTGAATAGCCATCCGCAGCAGGGAGTTGAGGGTCTTTTTCTCATCCTCTGCTGCAGCCAGCTGCCTCTGCATCTCATCCAGCTGGGTGACATACTCATCACAGCTGCAATGATGGGAAGACAAGAATCTGTCACATTAAATGCATTTTGATCATACTTTTACTCTGATGGCTAGAATATCAGATAGAAGTTTGATACCAGAAAAACATCAGGAAATTCCTGTGGCATTCCACCAGGGGGCACTGACAGCTTAAAATGAAACCAAAGTCTTTGGTGACGCAATGGAGTACATGAGAGGTTGGTCCACTGCACATTTATTTGTAAGACTAAAATGTGTACACACACACACACACACACAGGTTGTGCTGCATGGATGCCATGTTGATACTAACAATAAAAGAGATGTAAAAAAATACTTTTATTATGACCTTTCCTTGGTTACAGTGCATTTGGTCACCACCAGGTGAAGCCATTTAGCCACATGGGACAAAACAGGGAAAACCGGCAGAGCTCCTGCATTATTAAATAGGCTTTCATCAGCCATCTTCATGTCCTCTTCTCAAATTCACACACCAGAGTTGTCAATTGTCATAATGTTCAAAATACAGCTAAAAGTAAGAAAAAAATCCCATTTCTATCATGTCATAATGCCTGCCTGCCCTATCGGAATAGCACAGCTTCAGAAAGTACTACTTCACTACTTCAGCACATGACTGATTTTAGACATATTTAATACAGCTTTAGATTTTAGTGTGCTCCTCCTTTATTTTAAAATATGGCAGAGCTATAATACATAAGCGCACAGCCAAAATCAAGGCCTTTTAGGGTTTATATGAACATTTATAGAGAACAGGTGGGATCATCTGAATATCGCTTTCCACTTCTCTGAATGAGAATATAAGGGGTTTACCTGTGGTGGAAGTTAAGAATAGATCACATAAACAAAGGATGAAAGCATTAACCTAGAGGTCGCCGAGAAGATCCCTCCTGCGTCACCTGAGGAGCTGCACTGAGGAGCTCACCCAAAGAGGGAAAACATGGAAATGGGGAAAGGACCAGTGCAATTCAGGGCTCCTTGCTCAAAGTCTTCACACCTGATCGCCTGTTTTCTAGTAAGGGTGAGATAGTATATTTCCAGGAATCCCTTCCATCTCCCATATTAGTGTGAAATAGACACACCCCCTTCATATCGCTGGCTGCTGCACTGCGGTAGTATCAGCTGTCTTCCTCTGCTCCAGTATGACTGTGCATGCATGTGGGTATTCTCTGTGTGTGTGTGTGTGTGTGTGTACAATTTGGGTCTTTCCCTGAGTTTCTGAGGGATGAGCCCATTTCTCCTCCATTCTCTTGATGTCATACTGCTCTTGTGTCATTTTTGCCTGTTTTGTCTCTGCCATCCCCTTTCCTTTTTCATTTACCTCATCTATCTTTCTATCAAGTGTTGTCTCACAGCTCCTATCCTCCCTCTCTTCCATCCGACTGCCCCTAGTTTCTGTGTTGCTGACACGGCGTTCCGATTGATATTCCTCAGTAATAACCGACACATCTCTGCCAAGGGAGGGGTTGGTTACATTAGTCAGTGAAGCTTAATACTTTATGCGACAACAAATCCATTCAGACATAATTTAACCTCACACTCCCTTTTCTCGAACACATATTTGGAAACGCCCCAACTTGTGGGAATTGAAATGTTCACAAACTTAAAAATCTATTGTATGTCATGAGATTACATTCCACTCTTTGGCTTGGTGGTCATATGGGAGGCGCTTGTGTTTTAGTTTTCTAAGCGGTTGCTGGTTGAACTGCTGCACTAGATTAGAAAATCTAAGATAAGATTTTGTGAATTATTGAAATAGAATGTAATATAGTCCAAAAAAAATTCATTGATTTCCTGTATAATCCAACAGTTTTACATTGGTTATAAGGTTTACTCATCTGCCGTATTTTATGGTAACAAATGAAATCAAGATTTATCATGTCACAGGACTTGCAAGATCTGTTCTTGTTTTAAGAACGTACAGAATATAAGAGAGCAGAATCTGACCTCAAAGTCTCCGTAAGACAAATGTCATTTTACTCTACGTGTGATGCTGCACGTGGCTGTGCACCATGTGAACTCTGGCCGTGTCAGACCACCATCCAAACATAAACCATACACTCCCCTCCTCTGTATGCACTGAGACACACACCCAGACAATGGGGGTCAGTGCTGCTTCATTAAACCCAGTGTGACACACAGGGTGACCTAGGGGGGAGCAGCACCCCTTCAGATTGGTTCAGCCACTCTTGCAATTGGGAGGGCAAGAGGGCATGCATATTCCCGGGAAAACGCATAGAGGCTATAAGAAGGACCGCAGCCATACAATGGCAGCTTTCTTGGCTGGCTGATCAGGCGTGGTAGCACAATGGCTGAGGAGGGTCGGTAGGCGGCTGCTGGCGTTTTGAGGATGAACACTCACTGCATTCACATCACTAAAAAAAGGCACTCTGCATTTTAATATGATGATTTACAGTAAGCACAGGTCAGTTACCAGATGGAATTTGGATGGACACTCAGCTCTGTGCTCATGAGCATGGATTAATGTCCATAATACAGCTAGAGACAGACACACACACACACACATCACCTCCTCAGCTGTTGCCTTGTCTGGAGTCTCATTGGTCATGGTGGGAAGGAAATCATAGACAATTGGGAGATGGCAAGGACAAAATGAAAGACAAAATGGTGCAGGGTGAATGGGAGTAACAACAGAACAGCAGGATGACTGTTAGAGGAGAAAATGGTGAAACGGTGGTTTGGTTGACTTAATCAGTTATGGGCTGATGCTGAGAGCATGTTGAGGCATGTCTCAGGAATGTTGGAGGCGGCCCTGCTTGTAAACTTGACACCAGAAACTGCAGCTGGAGAGGCACACTTGCTCACACACACGCCGCATAGAAGCACACACACAGATGGAGAAAAATGCATCCCAACACTCAAGTAACCTCAGTCATACAAAAGGCACAGATCTGAGCATGGCAACACAAAAAACACACAAACAACCATTCATTTCCACTACATTTCTCCTGGACTTTGTCCATTTCTATCTGAGAGTTTTCTATTTCTAAGAATTCCAGAAATCTACTTTCACAGAAAATGGTCAAAGTGGTGAACACCATGAAAGAAAGACTGTCAAATTATTCTCCTATAGTGGGCTTTAAAAAA
>OMNV01009664.1:0-27690 GCA_900303265.1 Brotula barbata | reverse complement strand
CCCCTGAGCTTCTTCCGGGGCCGACAGCGACCATGTTTCTCAGCCGTGCGGCGCGGCCGTGCGCGGCGGTTTTGGATCAGACTCTGAACGCGCCGGGTTTATTTCGACTGCGGGACGTTACGTTGTCATTACGCAATGGCGGCACGTTTGTCCGTTACCGCTCAGTCTGCGTGACTACCGGTGGCGTCGATTCAACGTGGGGACAGCAGGGACACCCGGTCCACAGCTGGGACTCGCCGCCTGCTTTTATAATAACGAACTGGGGACACTCGGACCGGGTGTCCGGGACAGCAGCAGGTCTGAGTGCACGCCTCGTCCGCGCAGACCCCGTGGGTGACGGTTTGTTTATCCGTCCACGCTGCGCCGCCATGCAGACCAGAACCTCGTCGAGCTTCGCCACGCAGCACAAACCGAACTCGGACGACAGAGAGGAGCGCACTGACGTCAGCAAAGAGGTAAACAAAGTAGGACGGAGAGTGTTTGTGGGACACCTGTGGGCTCGATCCACCGCGTTCAAAGGAGCGCGCAGGTGGAAGTCGACCGGAGGAACCGGGGTCAACCGGAGGTCGCGAGAGTGAGAGTGAGAGAGACCGACTGTCTGTACCGCGGCCTTTAACGTGACGAGGCAGCGTGCAGGCAAGGTTCCAACCCGTTCACGCAGAAAGGTGACCGATTAGAGGCCGAGCAAAACCGATTAGAGGCCGAACAAAACCGATCTGATACGTAATAAAACCGATCTGAGACCGAGCAAAACCAATTTGATGCTGAATAAAACGGATCTGATAAAGACTAAAACTGATCTGGGGCCGATTATAACCGAGGCTGGTATCTCCACACCGATACTCATACAATTTCTAAATTGGTCCTCCTGTGTATTTTAGTCTGTAGTCCATTTATACTCTCATACTGTTGGCTTACAGGCGTCATTTAATACAACAACACCGAAATAGAACAGTTTGACCTGATCCACTAATAGATGATAAAATAAGTACATTTGCGTTCCATTGATGCACTTTTATCCAAAGTGACTTACAAGTGAGAAACTACAAGCAGTTCACAAAGTCGTTAAGAATCCACAACACAACAGAACACCCCCTCCTCCCCCCGCTTCTCTTTAAAAATAGTTTTAATTCAAGGTTTTTACTGAATCAGCCGGCCTGGGTGACTCCAAAGAAACTTCTGTTTCTATTTATTTCTCTTCACTCTGTCTTGGTACAAAATGTTTCCAGTTATGTGCAGCTGTGCGTCACATTTAGCTTCAGTGTGACTCAAAACAAACTTGTGGTTTGTCACAGCCGTCGCTCGTTCTCAACCAAAGACTGATCAAATTAAACTCTAATTTCTCTGAAAATTTGGTGCCTTGAGTATATAAAATGAGTTCAGGATGCAGGTTTGGTCCTGGTTCCCTGCCTGATGTCCCAGTTGTTTACTGTCTCCTTCAGTTTTCCCCTCCTCCCCCGTTTCCCTCCATTATGACTTTGCCCTCATGCGTGTGTTTTCACTGTTATCACACACAGCCGTCCCACTGTTCCCCTCCTTTGGCTGCTCCCTCTCACATGATCCTCCCCTGCTGCTGCCCCGCTTTGCTTAAGGCCCGGCCTGGCCTCGTTCGGCCTGCTTGCCTCTGAAAACCAAAGGCCCGCCTCCTCGCCCACTCTGGCCTTTCAATTGTCTATTGTTGGTAGGCCAGTGAATACGTCACCTAGCTGTGGCTTCTTCCAGGGGGGGGGTCTGGCAATTTTGAGAGAGAAATGGTAACGAAGGGAAAAGAAGAGATTGTCTCTCTTCTGTTTCACCATTTTTCCTTCTCTTCTTTCGTTTCCTTTGTGTTCATTGTTCCGTCTGTGCTGATTTATTGTCTGACAAAGGCCAACAAAGTAAGACGGTGTGAAGCAGGCAGACTGCAGCATAAATAGGCTCCAAGGTCGTGAATGGAAGATACTGTATGTCCGACTGAAGCCAGCGATGGACCGAAGGAAACGTCTGCCTTTTACAACACAGTTCTTTTTTAAAAAATATTCCTCTGTAGGCCTGGATAATCAGATCGTATGGTTTAAATTTTTTGCCATGTCCGCTTGATGGTAATCTATTTGACTGCACGTGTGCACTGTTGTTCTGTCAATCACCACTAGGTGTCACTATACCATATGACTGTAGCTACAATCGGACAATAATTTTGACAATTTGATTCAATAATTTCATAAATAACATGACTAACATAAATCCATCCTTCCGTCCCCCATTCCCTCTCTCCTTCTCGTACTGATCCTCCCATGCGAGGCCATCTCGTGTCCTTTCACCTGCTCTGCTACTGTTAGTCTCTCTTCAGTTCTAATGATCCCTCACAGCCACGCCCCCTTCTTGCCCTCGTGCCCTCCTGCTTCAGTTTTTAGCTTCACAACATCCGACCAGTTGCTCGCCTTCAAATACCTATTAGCATTCAGCTCCACCAGCAAACTCCTAAGCTATTATCTGCTTCCATGTATGACTTCGTCTTCCCCTCCTCCCTCCTCTTCGCACTCCAGCTCCTGTTGTTCTAACTTTGTGGCGTTACGAGTCGAATCTGTCTGCGTAGCGGTTAACCAGCCGTTTAGATGTGTGAGATTCCCCAGGGAGAGCCAGCAGGGAAGATAAGAACGTAGCAGTTAGAGATACACTAACTAGCTCGCCCACACCCCCTCGAGGGTTTGTTACGGTCCCAAGGGATGTAACAGATACTCAGGACCCGGATGTTCGCTGAGGCCACCGCTGAGAGGGTCGCCATCATCACTATTAAAGATGACCTCCACTGATGGGCCAATGGAATAATGAATTTGCCTGTTAAATGGGTCGCTAGTGGCAGTTTTGCTAAACTGTCCAGCCCTGCAGGCAGTGTTAATATTGTTCTATAAATAGATTTGCTATTTTGGCCTCAGCAAATTCCTGTTCCTGTTTTCTCAGACAGACCGCGATCCCTCTTGGCAGGAGATTTTTGAATGACTCTGTTACGAATGGAAACACGATTCCAGTGATCATAAATAAAAAGTTAAAAGGGCACTAAAGCTGAAATGATACGATTTGTTCTAATTCGATTTCCCCCGTGTGCGTAATCATAATCAAACCACCTCATGTCCCTGAAAGGATCCCATTAAAAGGTATTTAGATGTAATTGTATAACCACCATCAAGTAAATGGGAAGCCTGCCTATGATTACAGTTTCAAACATACACTTCCTGCATCAGTCAGCATTGAACACTTTTTATTGTTACTGTAAGTGAAAAAAAAAACTGTCCAGTGTCAAACGTTGGCACAGAATTCTTACTTTTAATCTGAATTTCTGAAGTGCAGCATGGCTGACGGTTACGATCGGGCTTTTGATATCAGTGTTCAGTTACTGCGGGTGGAGCCCACAGTCTAAGATAAGAGTTAACAGTAGAGAACGGCTTTCGAAGAGAATTGTAAACTTTCACTTTAAAATACTATAAAAGTTTTTTTCAGGACTTGTAAGAAAACAGCTGTACAACACTGAGAATCAATAAAACATCGAATTAAATTTAACACGGTAAACTCTGCATCAGGTACATCTTTATGAAATTTTATTCTAGTAAAAAGATGAAAGTGTCCAAGCATAACAATGCATTCTGGGGAAATTTGTATAAAATGATACCCATAGCATTCAGAATAGAGAGAAACTTAATTGGAGTAAAAAAAGCCAGAGATTAGAAAGTACAAGTTCCTGTCATGAATTTTAGTGTGAAAATTATGTCGGTGTTCCCAT
Organism: Brotula barbata; assembly: GCA_900303265.1. NCBI lineage: Eukaryota > Metazoa > Chordata > Actinopteri > Ophidiiformes > Ophidiidae > Brotula > Brotula barbata. The sequence goes on along the minus strand of OMNV01009664.1, from coordinate 23,933 downwards.
TAAATCCTTTTTACATAACTGAACTTTTTGATTTAAAGTGTACGTGGCCATCAATTCATTTAGCAGCAGTTAACGGGTTAATCCAATTGCGTGAACAGGGTGAATTTTATGGTTTTTCTGACTCATTTGCTTTATTTACTTCAGCTGTGTAACGTTAGTATAGTAAATATTGTACATTGCTATAGCTGCTGTATAAGATCTGCTGCGTTATGCATAACCAGACGTTAAAATTCAGCCTTTTCGGCATTAGTGAGAGGACGAACAGCGATGATGATTTTTAACACATAGTTTTGAGTCACATGCCTGCCGTTTTGGGGTGTTTTGGTGTGTGTTATAGTTCCCTGAGCTACCTGCTCCCTGCAGTTGGCTGGATTGTTTCTGCTGTTGTTCATCGCTGTGAGTGATGAGTCCGAAGGTCACATGGGCAGAGTAATGTCTGTGTTTGGGACCTCATGACAGGATCTTTGTGTGTGTAAGAGAGAGAGTGATTGACTTTGTCCATAAGGGTGAGGGTGAATGTGTGCGTTTGTGAAAGGGCACGTGTTAATGCGTGGGAGAGCTCTGAGTGAATTAACGGACTCACACAGCAGCCGTCTGTGTTTAATCAGCTGACTCGGCTACACTCTGAATAGAGGAAACTCATAAAGGTTCAGGGCCTGCTTGGATGACCTCATAGTTAAAAGCCCACTGTGTGGTTTTTTTATGTTATGATACATAACATAGAAAAAATGAACTCTGTCACTCAGAATAAAAGCAGCCTGCTTTATTTCTGCGCTACTGATTCTGCGTGGCAACGGAAAAAAAGATAAACTACAAGCAATTTTGAGTGTTTGACATCAAAACATAAGCATCGTAGGGCTGGCACCAATTAGTCAGAAAATCAATGATTATTTAGATAATCAACTAGTCAATATTAATATTTTTTCAAAATTCTGAAATTAAAATCTCAAATCCAACTGATAATAATTTAAGTCAAGAAAATTCATCCGATTTGATATGGATATAAAATTGTCAACTCATGTCTGCTACAAATTACTCGACGTTTTGAGCTCTTGTTGTACAAAGACGTTTCTGTCTGACTGCTTTTACATCACTCTTCCTCGCCTTGCTTACTCGATCCTGATTTTCTATAACTTTGTCCAGGGAGAGCAGAATTTGAAGGAGGCCTCTACCGTGGTCGCATCCACAACCACTAAGGCCCCAGAGGAAGCTGAACCAGAGGGCGGGAAACCCAGCAAGACCCAGCAGCTCAAAAAGGTCTTCAAGGAGTACGGAGCGGTGGGAGTCTCCTTTCACGTCACTATCTCCCTCATGTCTCTGGGAATGTTCTACCTCCTTATCTCAAGGTAACAGAAATGTTGGCTGTGGGCATTCATTTAATTTGAAAAAACGATCTTGTTTTGGTGGAAATGCCTTTGTTGGTTTTCTTTTTTACAATGGCAACCATATAGGGCTGTTCATGGGTTTATATTTATATTATATTATTGCTTGAGCACCAAAGAGCAAAGTGTGCCGTCATCGCTAGTGTGTGCTGTCTGGATTACACACTTCCAAAATGGCCTTTAGATATTTCTCTAATGGTTTATCATGAAAAGGAAATATTACTTACTACTACAATTTGGGTTCGCTCGGGCATCTTTGTAGTAATACTCGAAGATAAGTTTATATTGTTTAATACATATATCCTTGGTTTTTGGCAAGCGTATGAGCCAAAACAATTTCCAGCTCGTCTGTGTGTCTGGCTTTGTGCCCAGGTTGAGTACCGGCGGGACTCAGTGTGGATTATCTGACAGCTTGGAGACTTCCGCACACAGCTGACGGTGGCCTTTGAACTGCAGATTGACTGGCATTAGCCACGCGGCACAGGCATGTGGCCTGCTCGTGCAGTTGTCGGGGGTGCAGATGGATCCCTAAATTTAGCTGACAAATGTTTGTCTGGCGTGACAGAGCTGTTAATGTGACAGAAGTTGTCATGATTAAAGTGGCTCCAAGCCTCGTGTTGACACATTCTTCTCATATTGACAGTATTTCCTACTGAGATGAAAAGCATGAGTCAATAAAAATCACATTTAATTGTTCTAAATCTTGTAGCTTTTTAAATATTTTCAATTTGTATAATCTGAGACGACTGCATCCTGTATGTAAATGAAACGTTGTTATTTCATCATTAAGTAAAACAGTAATGAACACTGCTCCCTCTGGTGGTGATAATTGTGAATTGCATACGTTTTCTCCTGTTCTGATTGGTTTTCGTGTCATTTTGTCTCCGCAGTGGAATCGACATGGCAGCCTTGCTGTGTAAACTGGGCTTCAGCGAGGCGGTGGTTCGCTCTAAAATGGCGGCGGGAACTAGCACGTTCGTTTTGGCGTATGCCATTCACAAGCTCTTTGCTCCAGTTCGTATGAGCATCACGCTTGTGTCGGTGCCTCTAATTGTTCGCTACTTCAGAAAGACTGGCCTCTTTAAACCCCCCACACCTGCGCCCTGAGGATCCGTCGTATCTCAGCGTGACCTTTGAACTGCTTGTGCATAGTTTTACTTATCTGCCTTCAGCTAAAATGAGTTCACTTCTTTTTTGATGTCAAGTAATGTGATCTCAGATTTTGACCTGAATCGTTACATTGCATTAGTGAGGTGAAAATGTGGAGGTTAACTGCGTGTTTGGAGTCTGTCTTCATGTGTATGCATTCCAAAAACCAGAAACAATGGCAAAAATGGTAAAATATTTGTCTACAATCATGATCAGGGAATTGAAGTTTTTGTCCTGCACTCCATCATTAGATGGGATTTGGTTGTTGCTGATGGTACAGTCAGCCTCCTCCTCCACCTCCTCTTCCTCTTTATGCTGCCAAGGTTTCCCATGGGGACACGTGGAAAAAGCTGATTCCTCCTCCACTGTTCCCCATTAGCTGACTTGGCCGTGTTCTGGTGTTACGTGAATCAGCAGAATAATTCAGGTTTTCTCCGTCTCCTACCTCTCCGCTCTTACAACCTGTTTCTCTCTTCACTTGGCTCACTCTTTCTTTCCTCCCTCCTTACTTTTGGCTTTTGTTTTGCCTAATTTTACGTTCCGTATCTCTCCCAGTGTGCCCTTTCTTGTTGTTCTTCCCTCGTCTTTCCAAATGCCACTGCCCAAACTGCGAGCACATTAATCTTCAGATGAAGTTGATTATAGTTCATTCAGTTGCTAATTCAGGATTACATGATGGTTGTTTTCAACTGAGTGTAAATGTATTTATCTATGAAAGAGAGTTTCTCTGATGTTTGATGTATGTGTTTTACATGTACAACATTGCATAGTAAATAAACGTATTGATTCATTTGTATTTGTCAGCTGTACCCATTTTTATTCAGAGAAACCTGCACACCGCTGACTACCAGGGTAGCAGTTCCAGTCTGGATAAAACTATAAGAAAGCAAGAAAGAACCATACTTTATCGATCCCAGTAGGGTAATTAATTTTGTGCATTTAACACATCTGACTATGAGGAGGAGCAGTGGGCAGCACCCACATGCAAACACACTCATACACTAAAGCCAGCGGACCAGCTCATACCAACTCAAGATCTTCTGCGTGGTTCAGCGGTTGAGGGCCGTGGCAGGAGTGATAAGCCTAACACACAGATACACCCTTAATTTAACAGACTTGAGCAGTCGTTTATTTTCTAACTTCACACAGCACAAGACATTTTCAGTCTGAAACCTTCAAGACACACTCGCCAGTCACATTCTGTCTACCTTCTTATTAAAAAGGAGACAAATTCACTGAGAGTCCACAAAAATTGGTTGCACTTTTACTAAATTGTTGGTCAACTTGTTCTACTAACATATCAATGTAATTCACGTTTTCAGAAGAGAAGAACCAAGTCTTACATTCAGACCAGTTCAAATTGTCTTGTCCAGGACCAATACCTGTTCCCTGCTGGAGCAATACTTCATGGGAAATGCATTTTGAAGTGTCAACTGTCCGATCCAAAGCAATTACTAAAAAAACTACATCTTCAAGTAAATAAATCTGTTATCCGAACACAACGAGAGAGAAAAATGTAGAGAAATGAACTAGATAAATGTGACATTTTGAGATGGCATTTATAGCACAAATGACGCATGTTACAGTTAATGCATTTAAAGGACGAAGTACTCCCAAAAAGTAAACAGGCTTTGCACTGCATGTTACTAAGAGGCACTGGTTGAGAAAAATTAAATGAATAGGATACACGACATATATCGAGATGTATCCTAAACGTATTGCAATATTATTTACAGACCATATTGTGCAGCCTTTAAGATAATAAAATACATACTGTTTTGTTAAATCTAACTTGGTAGTGATTTTGCCTTTCTTCCACGCAAATTTAAAATTGTTCCAATAAAAACCACTAATAAATACAAACAAGATTGTTTTAATGCAGACACGTTGCATCAAGGACTACTATAGTCATCATACTGGTGCGATTGTAAGCATCAAAGGGTCAAATGGAGCATTTATGATTCGTCTGAGGGGAAATTTTAAAATATCGAGATACATATCGCAAATCGTACATGACTTCATGATTTCAACATTATTTACAGTCCATTTCGTCCAGCCCCAGGCCGAAAACTGGACAACGTTCAACTCAACGCATTTTGACATCATCACTATGGCCACAATTCCCCATTCTGGTCAGTTAACACCTGACAAAAACAAGTTAACACCTGACAATAACAAGTTAACACCTGACAATAACAAGTTAACGACCTGACAATAACAAGTTAACGCCTGACAATAACAAGTTAACGCCTGACAAAAACAAGTTAACACCTGACGATAACTAGTTATCAGCACACTTGGATTATCAGTACACACATCTTTCAGCTCCACTCCTTTCACATTGGTTTAGGGCACCAAGAGCAAGAACAACAAATTCTTCTCCTTATCTATTATCAGAGTTTAGTCAAATATATTTATACAACCCAATATCACATACAACGTCTAAGAGGGCTTCACAGGCCCATCAGAGCTCCCCATAAGTTTCAATATTAATGTATTTTCTATCTAAAAAACAGACAAGGACTTGGGAATGTTGCTTGCATATGCAGTTCCCTCTTCCTCCACAGTGGGGGGCTGCTGAACCACACATACAATTGTCCTCCATTGCATTCGTCTAAACGGATCCCATTTCTCCTTCCCTCTCTTCAGACCACACATTTTATCTAAACGTTTTTAAGATGCGTAGACGAACGGCATTCAAAGCTCTATTACTCTTCCTCATTTGCATTTGCACAATCCATATTGTAGCGAACCAAACATCTAAAGTGTCATCCAGTCTGACAGATCAGCATCTACAAAACTGGAATAAATTCACCACGATGGATTCTTCAAGACATCAAAAGCAATCGGAATCGTTTGTCACACACGTGTGGCAATCCGAAAAAACTTGACACAATTAAATGTGTTTTTTTACAACACTAAACATAACTCGTCACGTGTTTTCATTCACTCTACAACATACTATCAGCGCAGCCATCTCTCTCTCCCTCTCAATTAAAAGTGTCAAAGGTCAGCAAAGCATCCACGCCACCGTCAGCGTGTCGTCCCAAATGATCTGCAGTCCATTGAGAATTATCTGCCTGATCCTGCATGTGTGTGTGTTCAACAATTCATCCGGGAGAGCAAAAGTATAAGGAGAACTTAGAGTGCAGGGTGGTCGAAGCCACTTATCAAGTCCAGATTCAGAAAGAGGAGCGTTGGCAGCAGTGTGACACAAACTCATACAAACTGATCTTTCTCCGTGCGTGTGTGTGTACGTCTCAAACACACACACACACACACACACACACACAGGCATACAGAAGTTCTACACAGAGGAAGAAGGAGAAGCCTGGGCCTCATTAGCCATGATGAGGACAGGGAGCTGCCATCACCTCTCCATCCCCTGCATGTCCCCCATGGCTAGGAACAAATTGGTGACAGCGCTCCCAGCCACTCTGTCGGGCTTCCTGCGATGCACTGGGCTCTGTCAGACGTTCCTCTCACACTGCTGTGCATATGTGTATTACAAGTGTGTGTGTTTCCCTCCCGTGCACGCACACACATGCACTGAGGGAGCTGAGAATAAGACAGGGCAGATCATCTCCTTGGTTACACTCCTCCTCGTCACCTTTTGCTCAGCCCGGTGCTGAGTGGAGAGATGAGTGAACACTTCATCTGGATGGCCTCGTGTTTGATGAAGGGCCCCTCTGCAGGAAGCAGCATCGGGGTTCAAGGTAAGGTTCAGATCCCTGCCTTGGTCCAGGACTCAAGTCACTCACACTGTCACCACTGTCACATACACCACACACACACTATATCCATTATGATTGTATATACAGTATATTCAGAGTCAGGCTGCTTTTCTAACACAGGCAAGATTTGGAAGGTGTGTGTGTGTATATATATGGTAGCTGCAAAATGCTGATGCATGCAGTGATATACAAACATATGGCAACTGCACATATCTTCCTCTCTCTCTCTCTCTCTCTTTTTCTCTCTCACACACATTTTCTGCCAAGTTGTCTTTTTTGCAGTGTTTTCATTATCAATTCCTTCATTCTTAGTATTTCTTACTCCATCATTTCCTCCACCTGCTCATTATCTCTCCCTTTTCTTCTTGTTGCCTCCCCGTCTCCTGACCCACTCAGTAAACTTGTTAGCCCTTCACCGTGTCAGTGTCTAGACAGAGAAGCACCAATTCTGTCAACCTCACAGCTTCAAAAACAGTCACTAGATTTTTTTTTTCTACAAGGATTGGCATAAAATTTTAAGGTGCACAATGCGTGCAAACACACAGGTTTACTCTTCCTCACCTGTTCACTACCCTTCCTCTCCCTGTGTGTGTGTGTTTTCTTGCTTTAGCCTTCTTTTCCTTGTATTCTTTGACCACTCTTCTCTCCCACACAATCTCTCTCGCTCTCTTGCATCTTTTTATTTGAATCTCTTCCCCTCACCCCTCCCTCGCCGTCTCTCCTCTCTCCCTCTGTCTCCGAGTTAAGTTTAGCAGATGCACCTGATGGCAGCATCATCCTGGAGCACCTGTCAGCTGTCTGCCTTCATCACGACTCCTCTGCTGCCACAGGGGCCACGGCGAAGTAAAGCTGGAGACAGTCACTACTATCAACAGCTGCATCTTATTATTTTAAACACCGGTGCCAGTCAATTTCCACTTTATTTATTTATTTATTTATTTTGCACACTGCCTCCTCCTCGCTCCCCGGGATTCTGAAGCTCGGCTCTTAAATGTGAGCAATTATAATTGAGCAGAGAGGGAGGCGGTTGGAGACGGAGAGGCAGAAAGTTTACCCACCCTGTGACAGAGAGGAGGGAGGGAGGCAGGGAGGCAGGGAGGCAGCCATGAGTTGTCAAAGTGCTTTCGGCAGGTTTGGATTATGGTCTTGACGGCAATTTATAGGTGAATTTCTGTCAGTTGCAAAGAGGAAACCGGGTCACCCTATGCACGCTTTGTTAATGCTATAGTTATTTACTAGATACAGGAAGACTCCAGGCACAGTGACAAAGGGATTCCACACCGGTTAATAAATTACAGAGCGACACAGATCACAGCTCCCCTCCACATCACATAAAGAAGAATAGAACCAAATAGAACATAACTGATGATTTACCTCCACTAATAATAATAAATAATAATAAACATAAAACATGTCCTGCAGCACGAAAGCAGCAGTAGATAAGGCACCACACCTCAGTAAATGGTACACCTGAATCTAACAATTGCCTTAGCTACAAATAAAATAGATCCTTCCGACAACATACTTGAGTAAAAGTCACATAGCTGCTGAAGTTAATTTTAAGGAAGTTTTAAAAGTACTGAACTCAAGTATTGAAAGTAACTCAAACTGATTCAAAACAACAAAACTAAAATAATAGTACAGCAAACAATCCAATAAATACAAAAAATCTCCAATTTTATAATTCATTTCATAACGAGTCTTGACAAAAGCATTGAAAAGTAAAAGAATTGTTTTTCCCTCAGCTATGTAGTAAAGCAAAAGTAATAATTTTCAAAAAAAATTACACTCATCTAAAGTACAAAGTCTGCTAAAAATAAACGACTCTACGTACTTCAAACAAGCGTTACCAAAGCACCTTTTTGATTTTTGATGCTACTGTACGGGCTGCCTAGTGTCTCCTTATTCATTTAGTGAATATTCAGAAATGTGGACTGTGGGCCAGAAACAAATGTTCCCTAACCGTTCCATTAAAATCTTTTTACCAAAGGGATTAGCATTTAATAAGCGTAAATATCAGTGTTTATACAATCCCACTACGCTTCCTCTGAAATCGACTCAAATCAATTGGGATGTAAAAACAGTAAGCTGCTATATTTACATAAATTTCATCAAACCTGGATCCTGTTTTCATAGTCGCTGTAATAACATGTCGTCCAATGTGTGGCACCAACAGCGCAGGTAGCATGCAGGTTTATACACAAATATTCTGATCAATCAGCACAATGATTAAAACCACTTAATTAAAAGTGAACCAAATGGAACAGATCTTTTTACTGAAAAACTCCAGCGACTGAAAACAATCCAGGCCAAAGCTGAAACTGAAGTGCACTCCATCATAAAGAGCTCTTTAACCACAATGAAACGGGCCAGCACAACAGTTTAAAATAGTGGATAAAATGATGAGAATCAGAGCCCATGCAAACAACAGTGCTTCGTGTTAAAGTGTCTCATTCCTTAAGTCTGAGGGACACTGAGCAAACACGATTCCAGCCTTAGATCGGAGCAAATGCCATTCCAACGACCATTCAAGGACTTACAGTGTAAACAGATATCACTAAACGTTAAGGGATGACTGCTCTACGGCATTGGAAAGTGGGAGAGGAGAGAACCCTACAGGTGCTACAGGTGCAGGACAGTAAACCATTCCTGAAGCAGCGTTAGCGATCCAACTGTGTTTGTGCGCTCTTCGTAATGAACGGCTCGTAAATCCTCTCCAAAGCATTCCGCCTTAAATTACTCCCGTACATCCGATCGTCTGTTCGGTGGAGGGCGCTCACGGATCAAACCCTTCACAGGAAACCAGGACAAGGTGACCAACGGAGGGCAACCAGCTCAGGCCTCAGACCATCACCCCCACCCTTTCATCCCTCCAAACACCATAATGAAAAGCAAACAGACAGACAATTTCTTTCAATTAGTCCCAACTGGCCGGCCCAATAAATTTTAGTTTGTTCTTCCAGACGCAGGGCCCTGTTCCACGTCCCAGTGAAAATGAAGACTAATGGGGTATTGTGGAGCTGCTGAGTGCTTGATTTCTTACCACTGTGCCATTGCCACATTGTCCAAACCCCCCTCGCCTCCACCCTTTCTCCATTCCCGTTCCTCGCCTTCCCTCTTTCCCTTCACTGCTGAATCTGCACAACAGAAATGTTTAATACATTTATTCACGACTTGGATTCATTTTCTGTTTTAAGCATTATTTCTGAGTAGTTAGGTGCAGCGATTCATCACCGAGTGACAACAATGATGAACGTGACCATTGTTCACCCTCAGTATCAGCATCAGCTGAAACAAGGCCTGCAAAGGAACAACCAGCCACTCAGGTACTTAACATGCAGTTTCTATGGCAATTCAGTTATAACTAAAGTACATTTTTACTGAATGCTTTGAAATGAGGAGAGGAGGCACAGCACCCTTTCTGGATTTAATGGCAAATTTGAGGAACACACAATTTCCTTGAGTATTTCCATTTTGTGCTCATTTCTATGTCTTAACCACTACATTCAGATGGAAACACAGAACGTTTTACTTCAAATTCACCTGACAGCTGGAGTTTCAATTTGACGCACAACGTCTTTTAGAATTTCTTTCAGAAAGGAAAGAAATAAAATGATAACAGGCTTGACATCTTTAGATCTACAATAAACTCTCCCAACACCGTTTGTTACATTTACGTGTACATTTACGACCAACAGACATCCTGCCATCTTCTCTTCTGTGATCATCCCAAGAATTGCCACTGATACTTCTGTTGACTACTTTTATCACTCTCACAGAAAACACACACACACATACAACATGGTTATTATGACCCATTCTGACAGGAACTACATGCTATGACACATTATGGCATGACCAATTCAATTCAAATCCCTATGCACATACATGACCTCTATTCACTCTTGGCATGCACTTCAGTGATCTTACTTAGGTTTAATATTATTGTTATTATCAGCAATAATAAAAATAATACAACTTATAATAAAAAATTGGTTAGATGCCTTCTGCCAGAATGTAATAAATTTTTTTGATATTATTGGGATATCTAATAATAATAATAAACAGTCCAAACATCATTCCATTCCTGTTTTCATTGTCCCAGATATGCCTGAATACATAATAATGATTCTGACAGTATTACTACTTTTACTTTCATTTGCGAGGACCCTCTGCCACTCCCACAGGACTACCAGCTTTACTAAGCAGTTTATGTATAACACACTGGTGGATGCCATTTTTCACTCCCAAAATGGACATTACATTGACGCCAATAACGGTAATAAAGACGTATTGCATATTCCTATGAAACCCTGATGTATGGGAGATCCCAAGGCCACAGTTGGTTGATGAGGGACGAAACAAAGTTGGTTTGTTCCATAAAGAGAAATATTAACTACAAGTGAACAGGGGACAAGAAGACATTGATTTTACAATACAGAACTCAATCAAAGAGAATTATGGATGGAAGCAGCGCTGTGATTTGCCTGTGCTGCTCGTGAAAATTAACATCCATACGGTACGGCCCCCCCTCTGGCAAAATAGAAATAAGATTTACAGCGGCAGGTTAAATACAGTTCAATACTGGTAAAGTCACATAATGGTTAATAAAGGTGCGAGCACTGAGGGTGGTTTGATCAGGGAAGGAGGAAATGGGGAGAGGAAGAGGAAAAGAGAGGAAAGAGCAGAGAGAGAGAGAAGGAGAGAGAGAGTCCATTATTTTAGCCTGAACAGATAAACTATGCATCAAAGTGTAGCATTTATTGAAAAGCCATTTTTATGTGTGCTTTGAGGGCATGAAAATGAGAGCCCCGTGTTCAAACACATCAATACAACACTGCCGCAGCCAATGTAGGGTTTTTTTCCTTCTCTTTTTCCCCAAGATTCCCAATCAGATCTTGTGGCTCCCTGCAGGCTTTTATGCCAGCCACAAATGGTGCGACTGCCAGCCTGACAAACACGCAATCACTCCGAGTGGAGAGAGAGAGGGAGGGGGGAGAAAAACACAGAGGCCCTTTTAATAAGCCCGTGAAAGAGAGCGAGTAATCCTTTGTAATGATTTCATTAGATGCCCTCATCACACCTGGAGATAATTCCATTATGATTGTGGCAATAAAATGAGGTTTTCATCAAGAGCCGCAGACAGCCGCTATTATTCCTCTCATATTCAGACGTGACGCTGCTTCTAATATTATGATATTAAGCGATTTGGTGGAATTTATGACACTCAAAGTCAATCTGTAACGCTTGCGGAGAACGTAGCAGTTTGTACCTGACAAAACAGGACACGTTTAACGTGTTCTAAAAATGTGGACACAAACAAATCAATGTCAAACTAAATCAGGATGTAATTGTAAGTGCTTAATTGTGTTGTAAAGGATGTAAAAAGTTTTGGAAGTAGGTCAGGCAGGTGGAAAAGAGACAAAGATGTTTTTTCCTCCCCCCTTCTCCTCTCCCACATGATGTTTCTGAAGTGGACTGATACATGTTGAGGTGTGAAACGCGCAGAATTTGCAAATTCATTGCTTTCCCATTTTTTCACCATTTTTAAAGAATATAAATACATTACTGCATGATTACTGTGTGCCAAAAGGAATGCTTCTCTGTTCAAGATTTGAATGTATCCTTCCAGTCACAATGAAGGTTTTGAAAAAAAAAAAGAAAAAGAAAAAAAGAATAAAAAAAATCAATGGAACCTTAAATTCTGAGGAGACCACCAATGGGTCCAGCCTCATAAAGTTTTCATTTAAAATCTAGAGAAAATGCGAAGGTTTCCAAAGATACAAAACATATCAGATTGCATTCTGAGGAGACATTTAGGGGAAAATGCCATTTAAGAGTGTAAGAGTTTTTACCATGAGGTCTCTTGAAATGTTAACGATAGGTCTAAGCATTCAGTGTGTAGTAGTGTGGTATACTCTACTATTAATCGTTTATTAATGTGAAAAGGCCAAAGCAATTGATCCAAATCTTTTAAAAGATTCTCCGTTTGAGAGGTTAAAAGACACACACTTGCAAACACCTTGAATAATACTAAAACTAGTTAGACAGCTTTTTATATAGATGATACAATTTTGTATATCCATCACATATATTAAATGCAGTTTCAGCACTCTGCAGCCTAGCAATGTGGAGGTACAGTATGGGGCTGTGTACAGAAGTTATATTACCGTTACAAAAATTCGGGTGCATTTCGGCTGTGAATACTGCAACAAAGGAAGTGGCAAGAATGCTGTGTGCTTTTTGGAAGCCTTGTGGTTTTGGCATTCGTGTCACAGCCCTTTTGAAAAATGCATCAAAGCAATTGCAGAACTCGTGGGACGGAGTTTGGGCACACAAAGCCGTGACCATCATCCAAACCTCAGCGGTGAGGATGGCGAAGGCTGCTGCTCTCGGTTTCAAATAGGTTACAGCGCCACTCAGTTCTCACTCAGTTCAGAATGTTACAGATTATGAAAGGAAACAATTTGTCGCTGTTATCTTCCGTCCCTCTTGAAATCAGATTGATTTTCATGCTTACATTCACACGTTGCCATCAGATGGGATGCCTTCTGCTGGAAGAACAACTCCTCTCCCACCTTCTGCTCGCCGAAAATGCAACAACATTTTTCTAAAAAAGGACTTTCTTAAATGTGTATTGCCTGTTAGAAATTTAAATGAGATCACTCGCAGATGGATAACTCTCCACAGATGTCATGCTAGCCTCTCATCTTCCCCTTTGTGATCCATTGCCAAGAATTGCTACTAATACTACTGTAACTAATATTATTATTCAAAAGAATCACAAGGTTATTATGATTGACTACAGGAAACACATGCTATGACACATTATGGCATGACCACTTCACATCCCTCTGCACTGCTTTGATCTCTATATTCACTCTTTACATGCGCAGGTTTTTCGTTATCATCAATACTACTGCTACTACTACTACTACTACTACTACTACTACTACTACTACTACTACTAATTATGATGACAATAATAACAACAACCACAACAACGTTTGTATATGTGGCTTTCACAAAACTGAAGGACACAGTCGCAATTTTAAGTATTTGACCTCTAAAACTCTGAGGGAAACACCACTCGGAACGTCTTCATAAACATTATAGCAAAATGCCAAAAGTCTCCAATATATCAAGATTCATTCTGTGGGAAATCTGAATCAATGATTTCCAACACATTGAGAATAAAGACAATTTTCAGGGAAATTTTAAAAAAGGCCATAGCAAGTAAAGCTTTCTATTATGGATTTTAGATTTTTGATCACAATTTCTACATAAATGATGGGATTTTTCTTCATGATATTTCTACATGTTAAGCTCAGTTAGGTGGCACGTAGCTGTCTGCACCTCCCATCGGCAGACAGCGTCAGCCAAGCAGTGGCAAGTAACGCAAGAGCGGAAAAATTTGTGACAAAAAGTCTCAAAGACACTGAGAGGTGTCATCTTATCAAACCACAGCAGCATGGTTTTAACAGCAAAACGGGGTGTTAATGAATATCTTAATTTTAAGTTTTAGCACACAATGTACAAAAAGTAAAACACTTTTGATAGCATCATGATAAAAGCATTTCTGAGGAGGCCCCTGGAGTAACAGTTCGAAGATTGAGTGAATTTCTACTGGTTAAAACTCTTAAAAAAGCTCATAATATGTCTCAACGATGCAAACTAAAAAGACGCAAGCATGAACAGATTTCAGATTTTTCCCAAAGGGAGCTCGAAAATCTAAAATCACACCGTGTACACCTGCCCTTGAAGAAGACACAGTTAATATATCGCACATGGAGTATAAATGAAACGCTTCAGCGATCGTAGTCTCACCCTCTGACTGGGCCAAGAATATATTAGCGGCACCCGTGAGTCCAATAACTGTAAATGGAGGTAAAGTGACACAAATCTGAATGAATGAAGATGTCTCTGGTGAGTAGAAACAAAGGGATCACACGCTACATTTATGATACGGCAAACAAGAGCACAGGTCTGCACGCGTCGTCTGTCGCAGCCAACCTCTGCACAAGCAAGACAGAAAATTACAAGGACAGAAATGAGTGAGAGAGTCATCTATTATTAGGGTGACATCCAGGTGGGATCACAGTCAGGGTCACTGCTTATTTATATAGGGGAGGCTCGATAGATTGGCTGAGGCGACTGGGTTTACTGTGTGACACGTGTGTGTCAAAGGGACATGTTACTACTTGCCAGTAATCATGAAATGAAAGAAAACGGCTAAAAAATGTATAGGAGTTCAGTGTGCGTGTGTATGTTTGTGTGAGCGTGTGTGTGGTCGTGTGTTGAATCTTGAATGAGGGGTGTGTACCTTGCTTGTGTGGTGAAAATGTGTGAGTGCATGAGCAAACATATCTGTGTTTATCTAGGGCAGACAAAATAAGAAAGACAAAATATAAGAGCGTACATTACACAAGGACAAATATGGGTGTTTGTGTCTGTAAATGAGAGTGTGTGTGTGCATTGGCAATTCTACTTCTGCCGCTAATTCTACATATTCTATATCTATATGACTATAAACAAACAAGACTCTTTGTATGTCAAGTTGTGTGAATTTTCAAGCTTTCGGGTCAAATTATTAAATCACCAAAAACGACATCACTTCCTAACTTAAGCACATGTTGAATCAATAAATGTTCAAATAGCCAAAAAATATGATACCACAGAGCTGAGAACAATATCCCTGTTGAATATGAAATGTTAATTAGGAAATGAATAGAAATAAATAAATAATAAGAAATAATTAAAATGCTAAATCATTTAATAATAAAATTATCTTGAATCATTTAACAAACACAAACTCCATTATAGTGAGGCTTACTTTTCCAAAGTTAGGGACACTAAAATTCAGTAGTTTTAGGATTTATTTAGCATCTAATATATTTGGTATTTTTGGGAACATTGGCCATTATGCTACAATTTAGAATAAAACATCACGAGGACAGACCCATTACCTGAGGGTCCAAGGGACCTGAGGTGTAGTGGATAGATAGAGTCAAAACACAAAATCTAAAGGCTCCGGCGAAGTAAAGGTAATGCCAAAGTAATGTACTAGAGTAAATGTACTCTCTGATATGGGGTGCGTCAGGGGGTGAGACGGGGGACAGCTGACTAGATCCATTCCTACAGAGAAAATCTCATTAAAGCCACTCTCCCTCTCAGCCACATCAGCACTGGAAACAGATTTGGGTATTTGCACTCTCTTCTTTTAAACACTCGGCCTGTAATCTGTTAGGGGGGAACAATGGAGGAGACGGATGAGGGAGGGGGAGCACATATTGACTTTTCCTCTCTCCTCTTTCGTCTTAATGCATCTCATTTTCCCCCGTCCTCTTTTGTTGAACACCTTTCCTTCCCCATCAGCCTTCATCAATCTCTCTCTCCTTGCTGGGTGAAGGATTGAAGCCATTACCTTTGTCATGCTATACAGAAATAGCATTCTTTTAGCTGACAAATGTCAGCAAAAGCATCTCAGGATGACTCACGAGGCTGCGTGACAAGGACGCCGCCGCATAAATCACTTACAAGTATCGGACAACTTTGAGACAATAAATACGAGTTGAAAGTTGAAATGGGTGCACAACTGCGAATATGGTGGGCTGTGAAAAACAGGTCGAGACATACGGGCGCAGAATTTGTTATCCTGTGCCCGGAGATAAACATTATCCCAAAGGCTGCAACTACTGCAGATAACAATTGGATTTTCATTGGCCTTTTAGGTCCAAACTATTAACCCACTACAAGGAGATGCTTTATTTTTAATAAAGAATCTTTAAAGCTCATGACTAAAAATGTGAACAACGTTAAAGTGGTGTTTTAAATATGCAGCCCGTAAGCCTCATCCCCTTAACCATGATTAATGGTGAGAACACAGTCGGTATCTTAAGTCAGGAAAGTAATTGCCTGTACATTTTGTCCAGCATAGCGTTTTGGTGTTAATTACACAAGGCCGCAAACTGCTGTTCCCGAACTTGAAAGGTTTGCAGGCGCTGCATCGCTTGGTGATCAATTGCCATTATCATGCTCAGGACAAAGGTCTCGACCCCAGGGAAATTATGGGGGCGGATGGCGCTTCTCGTAACTTGAACGCATAACAAGAGGCTTTGCCGTAGGAGCAACGTATAATGACCACATGAGAAAATTACAGATATTGATATCAAAGACTACAGCCAGAGCCATGCTAAGGAGTACAAAGTGCCAGAAAGAAAGTAAACTTCCTTAAGCTGGTACAAAGTCGAGTGTTTGAGTAAAAGAACTTTGAAGTCTTATGACCGAGGTGTAAGGAAGCATTGTGCTGCTGTTGTATAACGAATACAAAGTACAATAACTGGAATCACTGAAACAGTGTTCTACAATTTATAGATCTGTCTCACTGCACATACTTACAGTACAAAAACAATCCACTCTTTCTTCAATTCTCTTTTTTTATGGGGAATTCATTCTGCCAGTTGTTTCTTTTTGGAGGGGGCCATGTTACAGCACTTGAAGAAAAACATCCAGGGTTAAGGTGCAATGATCAGCACTGTCATGATGACACATCTCTACTTTTAAATTGTCGTTTATTCAAAGTGCTCATTGACTAAAAGCTCCAAATTATATTTGCTTATATTAGAAATTGTAAATAGACCTTTCAGGGATTTGGAAATTCTTGAAATTCATCACATGGCAGGGACAACTTGGTCATCTACCCCTGAGAACAATATATAACTACGTGTCTGTCTATGTATACACACAAATACTCGCAAAGTACACACGCATGGATAGAAAACAGCTCTACATAGAAAAGAAAAAAGAGAAAGACTGCACTTGACTTTTTCGTCGTAGCCTCAGAGCTTGGCTGAGTGTGACCCAAATTTGTGGATTGACAGGGCTAACTTGGCAGTCCACCAGGAGTAACAAGGCCAAAAAGGCACTGCGCCCGGCGAGTATAAAACTCTTCCTATATCGGTCAGACCGAGCAGGGAAAGGTGAAACATTTACTGTATGAAGACATCAGCACAGAGATGTGGACGGCGACTGTGTCTACGTGTGTATCGGTACTTCTGTATCTGTCAGGCACCTGGTTCAGTGTGTTACTTTGGGCGTGTGTATGAGTATACAGCTGTGTCCTTATAACTAATGAGCTGACTACGTAGACGGCATTTTAAGTCCTCACATGCCAGCTCCTAACACGAAGGCTGTCTACTGGGCTATCCGACTTTGACCACATTTAAAAGTCAGAATCAGGTCCATCCTTACTCAGCGAGGCAATCCCACAATGCAAGGCGGCGAAGCGAGCGGCAAAGTCATTTTAAAACAAATCATTTCTGCTGGTGTTTTGTTTAGTCATAAATGAGGATAAATAAAATGTTTATCTGCTACTGCTGTTATTTTGGTAATCGTATTTGAAGGCATTTCTGTTGAAAAGTTGTAAGTTAGGGTCAATATGCTCTGACACATTGGAACTATCACCATCTGCTAATTATGTCCACACCCATTTGTGGGCCTAAAAGCCTCAACCAGAGTGAGTCCTTTACACTAAAGCAAACCAGTGCACGCACAATCTGTAGTCAGTCTGAGCGTCTTTGCTACATTAGATCCCATCTTCCATAAATACAACGTTTCCTACCACTGTTATGCAGATGATTCACAGTTCTACCTCCCACTGAAACCTGGCAACACCTCCTCATGGAGGATGTCACAAACTGGATGTCAAAGAATTTCCTCCAGCTAAGTGAAGACAAAACTCAAGCCATTATCTTTGGTCCCTGAAGTGCATAAATGATCTTGGCAAACAGTTAGGCTCTCTCTCCAACAACAAACACGGTCACGTACAGAATCTGGGCATTACTTTTCATCCCTCCTTAATTTTGACAAACAAATTAGTTCAGTTGTTATGGGCAGCTTTTTCCCCGTTAAGGATTAACACCAAATTGAAGGCTCTACTCTCATCTAGGGAGCTGGAGAATTTTATACATGTTTTTATATCACTTTAAAAATCAAAAGTTTGTTGCTTTCATCCCCCACACCCAAGAAACCAAACCCAAACTTTTCAAAAAGACTCGTATACTTCAAGTATGAATCTCTCTCTCTCAAACAGTTCCATTTCATTTCCATTCTAAAATGCTCAATTCGATATGAAGATTCTTTACAATTAAACATTCAATACGACTCAATTAATGTTGATTTTTAAATGCCCTAGTAATGATATTGACCATAGGGATAAATACAAATATTTCAAAATACGTTCAAAGTTAAAAAGTAAGTTCTTCCAACAGATACACCAAAAAAAACAACAACAACTCAGTCACAGTCAAACAAAACATGCCCACAGCTAAAATGTTATAAGTATAAACAACTCCAATTAAACAAAATTGCACATGAGTAAAAACGTACTAAATGCTAAAATACCGACAACAAATCCATTCATTTATAAAAAAAAAAAAAAAAACCTACTCACCATCAGGCCGTTGGCTGTGCTCCAGGTGTGCTGCATTGTCAGTGGTCCACGAATCCCGGCGTCCAAATGTCCCTGTGTCCAAGTGTCCCGGTGTCTTCAAACCGAACTCGCGTTGAAAAACACTTAAACGTCCACCAAAAATCGTTTTCCGTTCGTTTTACAGTCAAAAGTTTGCGCTATGAACCTGTGCAAGGAGCTCTCGGGCCTGCTGTACTTCCGGGTTCACGACCTGTGCTCTCACTGCCAAATGGATTTCAGCTGGCACGCGATTAATTTTGTAATTAACGTCCGACCGGAAACATGAGCTGTTCCGCTGACGTTCCGCGGCTGCCACTCCAACAACTCTATCGATTTTTTTAGCCAACTTCGTCACAATTTTGTTTCGAAACAGTCGTTTCTTTGACGTTTGTACCTATTTTATGTTATATTCCTACTTTGTGCCATCACATTGCTACATTGATGGATAAATTGATGATTTTAAAGCATAACGTTATATGATGCAATGATATACAGTGCACGTGTATGTAATACGTTTCTCTCGTTAACACATATGATATTATTTTTTTACACATTTTCAATCGGTTTTCTAAAAGCGTTTCGGCAAAAACAGTTGAAGAAAAAACAACCACACAAACTGACACGGAAAATCGTACAGTTTATCTCATCTTATTCTATTGCACTCTTGTTTTTATTACTTGTCTCACCCCTCTACATCACATTGTTTTTGTACATAAATGACTTACAATAAATATAGTAAATGAATGAACTTGACTGTTATAAATCCCCCAAAGTTAACATCTGCCTGCAAAGTGCAATACCTGCAGAAACCAATGCGTGCAAGTGTTGCGGGGGCTACACAAAGATGAACTGTGGAGGAAGAGCAAAGCAGACGAAGTGACAGCCAGACAACAACAGACAACAATCATAGAAAGTTTAGAGGAGAAACTCCGTGAGCTTGTCCATATACATCTTTAATGGCACCGCTGCCATTGTTGTTATAGTCGCCTCCTTGAGTGTTGACATGATTGTTTATGTTGTGCAAAATCAGAAGTTCTCCGGTGTCTGTCAGCCGGGTATCATGTACATGAATAATGCACCTGTGCAGCGTCACCCAGTGAATTTTTGCTATGTTGAGGCGTACATAGAGAGGAAGTGTTATGAACAGGAATTTAGCAGGCCTCAAGTTCTACAATCAGGAGAGAGCTTTCAGAAGCTATCATGTGATCTGATAAGCGCCTCAACAGAAATAATGAAGTCGGTGTAGTTAGCAAGTTAGTACTTTGCTTGTTTTCACGACTAAGTCAAAACATCAGCAGCTGTTCGTGTTCTCACCACAGGGTGAACGTGACCCGGATATGGATCATTTGTAAGCATAAATGTGAACAATTGCAACCAAAAAAAAGCATATTGGAGCTAAAAAACAGAATCAAGTATTTCACCTCATAGTGTGAATAGAGCCAAAGTCTTAAGCAGATGGAGGTAGAGGGACCGTTTCTTCATTTTGTCTAGCGTGACGTTAAGTTAGCGAATATCAAAGTTTGATCACTGGGAATTTTCCGTAACAAACACAAGTTAAGTGGTGAGACGATCAGACAGAAGACAGATGTGTGGATACAGCTGAGTACAGACATTCTTCAGTTCAACCTGATCAAACTGTCAGCTCTCGACTGGATCTGTGTGGGCTGGGAACAGCTGTTCACCAGTTGTAGGACTCTCTCCCTCTCTCCCTCCCTCTCCCTTTCCCTCTCTCTCCATCCTCCATTGTACGAGCCCACACACACACATACAGTTGTACGGCAAAGTAGAGAGGAGATGTATGGCGGCCCTGCGCTGATGAGTAGATGCTGCGTGTGGACTGTCACACCTCAGCGTTTGGGTATTTAAGATGACACATCATGTTATCCCCTGATGTGCTTTTTAAAAACACTTATCTATTAATTCATTTTTACTCCTGTCAACAGCAGCACCACTGAAACCGTCAAACGAACCTGTGCACGTGTGTGTGTGTGTGTGTGTTTGACGGTGAACACATTCCCCTGCGTGTGTGGAGGTTAATTCACATCACGCTTTGTGTGTGTGCGTGTGTGTGTGTAGCCCTGTCGCTCTCCAGCTGACAGGCCGCGGTGAAGAGGAGCACGCAGAGATGCTGCAGCTCTCTCTTCCTCTGCGTCCTTGCCCGTTCCACCCGTGCTGACAGGGAGCTGCCTCACACATGGCCTGGGCCTCATGCATATGGAGGAGGGCAGGAAGAGGAAAACAAAAATAACAACTACTCATGAATCTGTGTGTGTGTGTGTGTGTGTGTCGCTAGTACATCACACCTAAGCACTTGATAGAATATGTTTGTTTACCTTCATATGTCTCTGTGGTCTGAGACTAATGTTCCTCTCCTCTCCTCTCTCCAGTTAATTCCTCCGTTTTTCTTCAGGACTCTGGGCGTCGCCGGGGCCGCCGCCTACCTGATCCATCTGTTGACAGGACCTCACATCATGTAAGCCACTCTGATGTTTATCTACACAGTGCCTGCTCCATCTTGTCTCGGTGTGATATTAATGGTTAATGTTGAATCTAAACTTTGGACTTGTAAGCTAAAGCAGAGCATCAGTTGAAAACGCCTCATTCTAGATGGAGTCCAGATGGTGTCCCTTAACCAAATTAGTCAAATTCCTTCGGTGAGCAGCTTCCAGGTCGCGGCTCTGGGATGACGTAAGCGTTCGTGCTCCCTCGCTGGACTTTGGCTCTCTGACTCAAGGTTTCAAATGAAATTCATATGAAAGGTAAGTATTCAAAAATAAGCTGCCAATCAGAACACATTTCCATGAACCACATCGACACGAATAAAAAAAACATCATGGAGGCAAAAACTGAGGAACATGTTGAAGAACAAAGCACGATGGACATACGTGAGGTAAGACAGATGGCACAGGCGAGGGGCTTTTCTGTCGTTTCATTTAATCCCAAAAATAGTCCTCAGTTTGTTGTATTCTTGCTCATCCTAACGAACCTTTTGATCTTGTTCTCTTGTTCTTTTGTAAATGCAGGCATTATGCTGCAGTTTTCCATCAAACATTACATTGATCGGTCTCTCAAATGAGACACAGAAAAGTTCTGATTTTGTCCACCAATGCCTGTTTGCTATGTTGACACCCCAGACGGAGCAGCTGAGATGTAAGATGACATCACTCCATCCACATGGCCTTTTTTATTCAACGCCTCCATCACCACATTTCATTTTATTTAGCAAAAGCATCAACTGAGCATGAAAACTTTGGGTTTTCATCATCACTTTTTGACGTGCCCTTCAAGCGTTTTCTATTCGATATGTATGGGGTATTGTCCCCAAACAGAATCTGCATTTCAAATAGAAGAAGTCAGAAATTTAGAAAAGCATAAGAGGATCAGGAACAATACTGGTGTAGAAATAAAGAAGAGCTCGCTGTGTATCTGACATCTTCCCTCATTTTCAAGTTCAATGATGAAACTGTGTAATTATCTGAGTGTCTTTTGTGTGAACCAGGACGGGGTCTGACACAGAATAACAACCTTACAGATTGTAGGGATTTACAAACTCCAAATCCAGGGCCGGAGACATCCAAAGAACTCCAACATCTGGATGCTGCTCACAAAACAAACGTGTGTCTCATCACCACGGTTACTTTGGAGGCATTGGTATTGATTGGTATTAATATACTGATCAACAAACTGTACTCACGTATCAAATCCGACAACAGCAGCCAAACTGTACTTTTGCAACAAACACAACTGGCTGGTGTTAAAACGCTGAACCCACTGACTGTCCGTGTCCTACTTTGAGGCACACAGATCCACTTGTTGTGAGGGTTCGCCATAAAGCCTGACCCCATCTCGCCGTGTTGATACATACTGGTCGGGGCAGCGTTTCTCTGAGAGACTGTGGAGTGTTGGTGGTAATGGAACGAGGTGCAACACGCTCACGCTGTCATCGGCCTTGCTGCTTCCTGTCTGGCTCTTTGTTTGTGTTTGGATGGGTGCCTCGCCGATGGAGGGAGGGACGTTCGCAGTGGAGCTCAGTCAGATCCACGTTTGGTTGATGAACATAGGAGGACTGCCAAGACCTCTTAATCATCATGGCCATTAATCCATCTTTCTCTGATTCTCTACTCCTCTTGTGCCGTCTATCCTCCTTTTCCAGTTGTTTACATCTCATCTCTCCTGTTCTGTTTTTTTCTTGTTCTTCTTTGTTTTTGAAACACAAAGTTTGGAAAAAAATGACCTCAACAATTTTTCACATTTTACAACATTCATTGATAACGTAAGATTTTAATCCGATGCATTCTCCATCCTTGTAGTGATATTTTTGGTCACACATAGTAACGTGTGCATAGCAACCAGTCCCGTGGAGCCTGTTTGATCATTGACAAAATGCACTATGTTGCAGACAATCATTTCTTTAGATTATAATTATTATTATCACACTGTAAATGTTAAGACGGGCTCTTACTGCAGCATATGGAAATGCACGGCATTGCTATCTTGTGCAAATGTCAGCACAGATCTCAAAAATTCTTTCACGTGAGTATTTTTTTCACACAAATATGTTAAAGAGATTTTTTTTTATTCTCCTTTCAGGTCTCTGGATATTTGATCTTCAAGTCGGACCCTCTCCTCCGTCTTTCTCTTTAATTTAGTCTCCACAAATTCTCTCCACATCGCCGACTTCAGGGACAAGAAACACAACCCTGAGCCCTGGAACAAGCTTGACCCATCCTACGCGGTACAAGGTGACTAATCCCCCATCAAACACTGTGCTCATACCTGAGTGATCACGGCCACTTTCCTCTAATTTGGACAAAGCAACTGAAAAATCTCACATTCACGATCGGAGTAGCAGTTGTTGCTGTTGGAGAAACGACAGACCAGCGTGGATTCCTTCCAGCGTTCTTTACATTTGTTGGAACAAAAGAAAACAATGTGTCTCTCAAAACAAATTAAGGCAGATGGAGCTTTTCGTGGTAATTTTCTGTACCTCTCAAACACGGCCACCGCCTCAGACAGGCTAATGAAAATATTAACAACACCGACCCAAAATAGAGTAGAAAACAACCGACTGACAGGCCCCAGAAGAGGAGATGTGGATGATGTGTTTTTCAGAGAACAGAGTGTTTTGTGAGGGGTTTCAAGGCTGTGCTTGCTTGCAAGTGGAATGAAAGTCGCTGAAGACAAAAGGTCAGGACACGG
>OMNV01009663.1:0-25191 GCA_900303265.1 Brotula barbata | reverse complement strand
CGCTGGGCTCCCGGAGCGCCAGCGCTGACTTTACCTGCACAGCTTCGGGGCAAAGGTCCGAGAGTGGATTTCTGCCTTATTCTGCTGCTGTGCTCAGCAAGACCTCAGTCCCCTCACCGGACCAACGAGAGGAGAGCTCACTGAACAGATAACTCAGCACGTACAGCACCATTTCCTGTTCCACTTTAAATACCACTGAGGGCAAAAAACATTCGATAATTAGGCACAATTCGAACACACACACACACACACACACACAGACTGACTCACGCCCTAAAAGACTCTACATAACGAAAACGACTCTATTCGCTTAGTACACAAGCAGGACTAATAATTCTGAAATTTACAGTAAAATACATTTCTATATTACCATTCTGTTGTGCCAGTTAAAGTCCGTTTATACGGGCTGTGCTGGACTTACACGTCCCTCACACCAGTGTGCCATTTGAATTTAATTTCTGCCTTCTTCTCACCGTTCTGCTAACCAGAGGCACCACAGCAACATCGATGTACTGGAATTGATCCACAATCCGTATTTACCTGATGGGTCAGAATTCCCAACAACAAAGCCAGTCTACACCTTGACCCCACTGCTTTTTAAGATAGGAACGTTAGGTAATTATGTCACCTAAATTTAGAGAGCACAAGCTTGCAAGAATATCTTTCTTCACTAGGGCCTAATGGACTGAGATTTTGGCAGCAATGGCTTCTCCAGCACCCCATCCACAGCTCCAGGGACCCCCCTAATCAGCTACAAGGTGCATATCATTTTCCACCGCGCCCATCGTGTCAATTTTTATGTTAATAACGAGAGGATCATGACAAAAATTGCCAATCATGTACCTAGATGGAGCTCCTTTGAATACGTGGCTGCAAGGAAGTTGCTCGTTTTGAGACCCGCTGTCAAGTGCTAACAACCCGCGCAGGGAAGTCATTAGACATACAAAAGACCTGGAACAAACGGGCACCACGCACAGTATATTAAGGATCATATCTGACATATGGAGGATTTCAAAATGATGTTATACAAAGTAGCTTCTAGCAAGAGCCCCTCAAAACGTGTCCACAGATAAAGGAAATACCTCCACACGTGCAGGAGGCTCTTATGTTTTATTTACTTTTTTTTTTTTGGAAGATGAAGCTCATTATATCAAAGCCAGTATTTCCATAATCCTACAGGACCTCTTCACTCAGCACAGACACACACACACACACACACACACACACACACACACGGTACAACGGGACTGAGCAAGGCACAAGTTCAGACTAAACAGCCTTGCTTTACAATCTGTCTGCGCCTGTACAAATTTGGCTACGTGCTATTTTATTTGTTCCTGTTGGGACATCACCAATATGTTAATTATATAACATGTGAAATGTAAAATAAATCGTGAAATATTTTGCAAATATCATGGAATAGTCCTACTGATAGTTGCCAACTGAAGTCGCCCCGGAAGTTGCTTCATGATGTGTGGATGGTAGGCTATTTGAAACATTTTTTTTTTTTTTACATTTATTTATTGTATGTGACTTGCTGAATGTTGTTTTTTTTGTTTGTTTTTTTAATGTTAAAACACTGGATGTAGACGCCAATAGGACCATCGCGTAGCCTACAAAATGTGGGACTGTGAACAAGAATCCAAAATTGATAATCTGTATTTCGTGCAAATTAAGAACAAATAGTGAAGATGAGAAACCATTTTTTTTAAACAGCCCACTGAAAAGAGGCTTTTAAAGGGCTGATAAACGAGCACTGAAATTAAATAATGAAAATACTATTGGCCTTTGTCCCCATAGGGTCTCTGTGATAACTATATCTCTGTATTTAAAATATCAATGACTGTATGAATTTAAATATTTTAACTTGAAAATAATGTGCAATATGAAATGTAAATCATGTTATTTATTGATCGTGTTTGTTCTTGGAAAATAAATTAAAAAACAACTTTGCATATGTTTTGACTTTTTACATTGCCAAAAAAAAAAAAATATCACAAATTATTCCCTCTGGTTTTTGTTAATATCTGATTGGATTTATCGGCGTGTATAATATAAAAATAATCCATAGGTGTGTTTTTTTTTTTTATTTATTTTAAAATTCTACCACATGGCATAGGCTCCGACAGGGAAGACGTCTCAGCCATTAAGCTTACTTAGGTGCTGTGACACCATTTCTATAGAAAATTCTTTCCGACATTAATTAAAAATAGGTGGAAAACTACTGGGAATATGAGGCCTGCCATCACGGGTCATTCCGGCCCTATAATTTACCATTATTTTTACATTACCTCTAAATGATACAAGCTGATACTGTCGTTAATTGCACTTGGTTAAAATATAGCCTACACCAGAATGCCCCCAAGGGACTTTAAGATAAGTTGCTTTTTTGAACGTCCCCATTAAAGAAATAGGATTAGGGCAGCAAATATGGGCGTGATATATCACCATGTTTCCTTGCTCTTTACTAAAGCGAGGGTTGCAACCCATACAACAAAGGCATTGAGATAGATGGAGGTGTAAAGAGGGGAAGACAGAGGCCAGAAAACACTACCCACAATAACACGATTAGTTTTGTAGCCAATGTGCAAGACTGGAGAAAAAAAAAGAAAAGAAAAAAGAATTCATCATAAAATGCAAGAGGACTGTCTGTCACCTTCGCTGAATGGTTTTTGACAAGAAAATAAATCTTTGGGTTGTTTAATATATTTTATATTTTCTTTATTTCGGTGCTAATAGAAAAACCAAATTAAACGTCCAACAGCGAGATAGAAATGCAAAGATCGATGATGCTGCCCCTACTGTCCAATCACCCCTATTTAATTGACTGTATTTTCAGGGTAATTGAACTGCTTGTTGTAAATTGAGGATTTTATAGAAACGACATGAAAACCACACTTACTGACATTCATCGCATCTTTGACATTGATTATCTGATCAGCGCCGTGTCATGCTAACCTCCAATTCTTCATTACACACTGTTTATGAGCTGTTACAGAACAACTTGCTTGTTCCAGAGTGATTGATTGCCTTATTAACGCGTGTTCTTGTAAGTGTGACCGGACTGATTACGATGCATATGTTTAGAATAATGTTTCATTTAGCTGACTGCGAGTAATGCAGGGTGACAGCTGCTGCGGGAGGACAAAAAAACCTAAACTACAGGGAGCAAGCGGGGCCAAAACGCATTTAAGGTGGAACTGGAAGACAACGCGGAGCCACACGCGTGGACCAAACGCAGCCGCTCAGCGCCGCATCACGACAATAAAAAAGTTCTGCGGGGACCGGAATGAGAAAACTGGCAAAGCGTGTAGTTCTTTTCTTCTTGTTTGTGATTTAAAAGCATCTGGGAGATTACTCCATCATAGCTACTTCTTTAAAGCATATTGTCGTCACATTTACATCTGATGCGGTGTAGTTTTTACCACTGACATACCAGCTGTTACATCATTTGTCTGGCCAAATGCAAAGCGTAGCCTAAGTCAATCAATTCTCATCAAGCATCATATTGCCAAAAAAGACACGTTGCAAAGCAAGGCGAAAATATTCGTCAGGTTAATCAGAAATAGCATTTCACCGCTTATTCCTCGAGTAAACCGAACCCTGCACTCTGATGGGGAGATTTATGCGGCCATTATGCTTCTAAAGTAGTCTCTGCTCTGTTTGTCTCAAATCATTGCCTCTGTTCAAATGTTACTTTCATATATTACATGACATTAATTCAACTATAGCTCATTAAGGCGGAATGAAATGGTTAAATTAACTTATCAACTCATAATGATGATGAATGGGGTATTAATTCAGATACAAGCTGGGCAATTTGCAATTTCGCGCGTTTTGATGGTTCTCAAATAACATTTAATATAGCGGGTCATCCCCTCAATCAATTACACCAGCATATGAGTCGGTCGAATGGAAAATCCTTTTTCATGCATATGTATTGAAACGTGTTCTCAATTATCTTTGGAAATTGCTTTTATTGGCTTAAAGACTATTTTTTTCCAGTGGCCATTCGCGCTTGATATGGTTAAGGTGGTGCAATAAATGGCTACTCTTATTAAAACATTGCATATAGAATAATCTGAATAATAAGCAGTGATGCTTATTTGAAATTATTTAAAGTATTATATAATATCATATTAGCTTTGCAGAATTATTTGAAGGGTTATTTGAGATAACAATTTGTAACATACAATCATACGAAAATGACTAAATGCATATGCATGTGCTGTATATATAATTAATATTATATAACGTCCTGTGTTTTCCCCCCCCTGCAGCATATGGTTTGTGTTGGTTCTGAATATGATATTTACCATCACAGTAGATTTTCGTCCAGAATGTGTGGAATTTTTATTTCAACATCTTGAAGTTAGTAAAACACAATAAAGGTCCAAACATCAAACTGCAGATTCCCAAGGGAGTTTATGAAATCATTCAGCCATACAGCATGAGTGCTTTTTAACGATAAAGCAAAAAAAAAAAGGTGGTCATAATGAAATATATTTTGGAAGGGGAGACCATCTGAGCTCACTTTAATAGTCTACAGTTGATTTCTGTTCTGTTTCAATGTGTTTTTCTTCATTTGGGGTCCCACTTTAATTATTACTCTGGACTCACTGAGGTTCACCTTGTCCCTGTCTCAGTGGAATTAGTGTAAATGTGCTGCTCTGTGGGGGTTTAAAGTCATAGCTCTGTGAGACCCTGTCCCATTATCCCTACAACCAGTCTGGCATATCTGCTGCCAAAGTCACAAGGTGATTTTGATTTTTATCATTACTTGATTAGCATAAAGATTCTGCCAGAATGGTGATAATTCAACATTTATTACATGGAGGCCAAGATGGACATCGAAAAGGAATCTGAATCCAAGGACCTTCTTATTTCAATTCAAGAACATTAAACAAAGCAATAAAGATGTGCAAAAGTATGGTAATTTTTGAAGCAATAACACAATCCAAGAAGATTTTGAGGTCTTGTGCAATTTAAAAATCATCACAAACTGTAGAAGTCAAACTTACGAGATCGGAAAGAACAACTTGTGATGCACACATCTTGTTCATTACTTGTGATGAATTTAACATAGACATACAACAGGCTTGATGGTTGTTTATGGATGTTATTATGATATTTAGCATGTGAAAAACATTTAGCTGATGATGGCAGGTGTATGGCAGATGTCAACAAATATACACAGATTCATAGAAATAAAGAAATTTGCTCTGTGCCCTATGGACTGGAGTGCCTGTATGTTGCAGGTCCATGTAGTGTTCAATAGCGTTTTGATATTTTTTAAGTTAATGGATAAAACAAAGTAAGGAGCACAAATGTTATCAGGAGGTCTTGTTTTTATTAATGTTTTTGAAAAAGTCATCAGTGTTGTTGTGTTTGTACACTGAAGGGATTAAGCACTGCCTGACATGTCGTTCTCCTCAATTAGAATATTAATTTATTATTTATTTTTTATCCATTGTGCTATGGGCATCATTGTTGGTTATTCAACGCTGTCCTGTTAGTATGACAAAAGTGGACATAATAAATAACAAGAAGACTATTTTAACTGCATGAGATGAGATTGCAAACAAGACTGAACTGTTTTTCATATGAAACATTATTATGATGGATTACGTATAACATGCACTATTTGCACAGTTGTTTCCTCTTTGAAAAGCCTTTTTTGTAAGAAAAATGTAAAGAATATTTTAAAGGCCATCCTTAAAACCCAGAAAACACAATAAAACCTAAGAACAACTTAGGTAAATCAAGTTTTGACAACACCAGAAAGCAACTGCTTAAGAAATCCATGTAATGATTTCATTCACTGGCTGTAGGTTATTTATTGTAAACCATACCAGAATGAAATGGACATTTAATGATATAGAAAAAATAAAAGTGTGTGAGTCATGTCAGCCAGCTGATGTTATTCATGAGTTTCTTTACCAAACTGGCGTATTAAATTAAGTGTCACATAATTTACTAAACCTTGTAACTAGATGTTCTAATTGCAGTATTTAAATTTCCTCACAGACAACTGGAGTGAGCATTATTGTTCCATTATTACTCTGGACTGCTGTAAGCATTTTGATGTCCCACAGTGGTCTATAAATTGTGTCTATTTCCTTTCATTTTGCTTTCAGTCTTTACGTTTGTCTTTTGTCATTGAATTGAATGTAAGCTTTAATATGAAGGTTCTAGTATTTGGGGTTACTCTTCATCTACATGTGGTGTAGTTTTGTATAGGTTTCATTAGTGTTTAGGGTGTGTACAGAGGCAGATGGTTCTGGGACATATAATGAGTCTGAAATGGATAATGAAAACCTGGTGCTTTCTGTAGAGAGACCTGCTGGAACCCGTACCTCTGGGAGGAATTGTGTATGTCATTGAGTGGGAATCCATAAACTTGCCTTTCTCTCTGAAGCTGTTTTGGTTCATTGTGCACCAGTAGACCACCAGAACGTTTTTTATGGGAACTTGTGTTGGATCTCTTAACTCTGCGTTCCTTGGGCTGGTGAAGGGCTGTGGCCTTACCTGCATCTTGAACTGTGTTTCTGTTGAATGACCGTGAAATCTGTAGAGAATCATGCTCAGAGATGTCCAGTCCCAGAGACTCGCATCGCCTCCTGAAGCATAATGCCAAGATTTACAATCCTATGGTGAGAATGCCAGTTTATTAAGTAATTTTCCAGATCTTCTGATTTAACAAACCTCTGCATTTCTGTCTAGAAAAGTCATCTATTACTTAGATGATGTCATCTGGTGAAACTAAAAACTTTCTCATGTTTGGAGAAAGCTGACAGTCTGAGGGGGTCAAATAAGGTGAGTAGGCAGGGTGCTGAACTTGTTAAATGCCACAATTACGGCTAGCAGCCAACAAGCACATAATTACAGCACACTGCTATGGATTGTCCAACTTGTACATCTAACTGAGGCTTTGGTACCTCTGCAAATTGTAAGTTGCACTTACTAAAGCCAAATGATTGCAGTTGATGTGCAAAAATACCTTAAGACTTAGGTTGCTTTTACAAAACAATAACTGGCCTGACTCACCCGGCAATATGTCAGACTCAGCACTTATCAACTAAACTTCACAGCAGGATTTATCAAAGTCTATAATAACCCATTTGTATGTACAAAAAAATGTTTAAATTACGAACATACCAGAATGCCCAAAATCGTGGCAGGGCAGGTCCTCGATGAAAACTTTGTATAACAGCTCAGAGGAGTTCATCGCAGTGGCCATTTTCTTAGTAGAAGTCCAACAGCACATACAGTATGCTGTCACATGCACAAGGGTCAAAGTTGAATTACTGAAGCGCAACACTGTTAATGGGCTTAGGTTTTAGAACTAGAATGACCATAACTTAATAGTTTAACTGTGCTTGTGTCTAAATCAAAATCTGCTCGTACACTCTGTTGCTTCATAACAAAAACATACAATACAAACACATGAACGCTTGTGCCACTATTCTGTCGTGCTAATATTTCTTCTTACATGTTGTAGCTAGCAATAAGCTAGCTTTACATATTGCTTATTGGCTAGCTTTACAGATTGCTAATTGGCCAGCTTTCACATGGCTTATTAAAAGTCCATTTTGCTTATTTATTTGGTAAATGACTAGTCTTACGGTAAGCGAAGGCTAACGTTTTTTCGTAATACACTGTAGTATTTACGTGCCCGACACGCAGAGACCAAACCGTCGCTCCCGGCAGGTAAACTTTGAAAACGTTGGTTAGCGGAACATCAACAACCAATCAGAGTAAGCGCATTGATGTAATGTGTCCAATCAGGTTGTCTGTGGGCGGTTCTCTGCATATAATTAGACTAAAAACCAATGTGTTTGTGTAGGTTTGTATTTTGCTATTTATTGTTTGTTTTTTAGAGTAGATACAGACACAAAATAAAGAAAATCACATAACAATGTAAGACAAGCCAAACAACTTTCACACAAAGATAAACATATACTGTATATTAACAACAATAACAAAAAAATGTTTTTATACTTTAACTAAAATACTACAATAGATACGGATGCTGCAATTAATACAGCACAAAGTAGACTGTTCCATACCAATATGGAATACATATAAATATGTATTGCCCATATCTTCAGTTCTCTGTTCTACCCCGCCCCCCACCCACGTCCCTTTTCTCTCACACACACACACTCACACACCTCCTGTGCTCTGAGAGGAGGAGGAGAACCGTTTCCTAGGCCACCATACATGCTGTACTGTCCAGGTAAAAGTTCTTTAAAGTTCTCCATATGTCAGAACGTCGAGCTAACTCTTTGCCTTGTCTGCTCCCACTCTGTCGAGACAAACGGCGTCTTTGAGGAAGGACTCCAGGCTGCTACAACGTTAGCCTCGAAAGCTAACGGTCAGCTAGCTAACAACTTCTAGCTCTCGACGACGATAACAGGTTACTGGTAAATTGGGTGATGTTCCGTGCAGATACAAAGCTCTTTGTAAGGTTACAGGCACCTTTTCTTCAATGTTGCGTCTGCCTGTAGTTAATGTCGTCAGAAAATATCGGTTAGCAATACAAACTAGTTATCAGTGGTGTTGTAAAGTTTGCTAACTTGGCGAGGGTAATTGCAAGTTCGAGAGTCAATGCCAGGGTAAATGTATTTGAGTGCTTATGAAGACTACATCTAGACAAAATGACTCAAGTTCTAACTATGACTGTACAGTATGTCTGTTTGAGTGGAAACTAATGAACAGCGGTTTTGTCAACAGGTGGAGAGGTCTGAAGTGGTAGTGACAAGTCCACAGTAACTGGAGCCTTCCAGTGTCCAGTCATAAACATGGGGGCTGTTATATCACGGTGGAGGGTTTGTATTCCAGCCTGTACTCTTTGGCATTTTACCTCAGGCTTATTTTGCATGTGTTATCTCATACACACTAGTTTATTTATGGATTTGCTCACTTTATTACAAGTAGGACAAGGTATTTCCTTTGTGATGAGACAGTTTTGTCCGGTATGGACTGTATTTAGTGTTTTATCTCATTGTGGCGTTATTCAAATAATATCCATAAGCACAGACATGATTAGAATCAAGGTGTTGAATTTCTATTGACAGACTTGAACTCACAAATGCCCTCTCCTTGCTTGCCTTAGACACTGTAGGCTAAACATGCAAACGTATGATAAATTAGGAAGATGAAACAGGAACTTTCCACTTTCTACCAAGAGTTGACATTGCACAAAAAGCATTTCCTGGACAAATGTCAAAATGTAATTTTCTCTAATTTGGGTTTCAAAATGTTTTGCCTTGCAGACTAAACCATCGACTGTGGAGATTTTGGAAGGAATTGATAAGGTGTGTTTGCACGTTTATTTAAATTTTCGACTGTCTTTCATCACACACAATTTATTTAGATTACATGAAGTGTTGTAAAGAGTTATTGATGTAAGCAGTGTAGTTCACTATATAAGTGCTTCCTCTTTATCTTTAGACGTGTAGCTTATGAGATTCGGTGGCTCAAAAGGACACCATGACCAAGGCAAATCTGTGTCAAACATATCTGACTGTCTGTCCGAATATAATCTTCTGGATTCAAATCAAGGGCATTACAAGGATGGAACATTAAGTGTGTACGTTCACAACAAGTGGACAAAGTCAGAATGATTATGAAGCATGTACTTGTAGTCATTGTATAACATTGGAACCCAAGAGGTGCTGCAAATGACAGCATTTTTTAAATCAAGGATGAATCATGAACTTAGATGCTAACTAATAGTAAACTCCTGAAGATGTTGTTTGTTCAGTGACCATTGTTGGTTTTTTTCAGGTTTAAAAGGAGTGTGCTGACAAGAATATTTTATAGTGTATTGTTAGTGGGCTAATTAAATTGACAAAGGTCCTGAGAATGCACAAGACAGTTTCAGTTACTACATATTAATATTTCATTTAGGAGAAACAACAAAACATGTACAACCCTAGAATTTGATATTTTAAGTCCATGTAATTGGATATTTTTGCTATATTCTGCCACAGGGTTGCAACAGAGCCGGCTGCCTCCCTACAGGCAGTTGATGGTCTCTTGCTGAAAGGTGTAAAATTAGACCCAAACCTAAATGTCAAGTTGATGTTTAATTGAGTTGAGTTAAGAATCTAAACTGTTTTTTGAGAACTGTGAGCAGTGACTTGATGTCATGGTTGTGATAGCATAAAGTTCATGTAGTAGCACAAGAACCCTGAAAAAAGTAGCAGATATAAACATGCAACCCTGTGGCTGATAGTACAATCATAGGTATGATAGACTGGATTTTAATGACCAGCTTAGTTCTTCACAGAAGCCTTGGTCTCTCCTGTTTTTCTTTCTCTACACACAAAGTGGAATGGATCATATATCCGTGTAGGTTTGAGTTATGCCAAATAGATAATCAAACAAATTGATGATCGATTAATTGAGGAATTAATTTTTGATTAATAATCGAGTAGTCAACATTAAATGGTGTCTTAAAACCTACTACTAATATTTCTTCATTTTACAACTAAACTTCATTTTATCATAACATGCTGTGAAAATAACAACATGCCACTCAGTTTATATTGTTGCTGTTAATACTGAGTTGTGTTTTTACTAAGGAAGTAAAACTTAATTTTTAAATTAGTCAACAATTCTGGCCATATAACATCAGAGAGATTTAAAAAATTGAAGCGTTTCACTTGATGAATCATTAATTGATGTTTTTTCCTTGTTTTAATGGACATGTTAATGAATTTTCAGTGCTATTGTATATGCGCGAAATACATTTGATAGTTGGAAACCTACATTTCTCAGCCTTTGCAGTCATTTCTCATCCATCCCTAGCAACAGAAATTTATTAATAACCACCCTGTCATCTTTTCATCTATAAAATATATACATAGAAATACAAGCTATAATAACAGGAATTGATATTGACTCCCAAACAGCAGAAACAGCAGTGACTCAATCTGTACTGACCAGCAACTTCTTTTTAAAGCTGGTAAAAGGCTTTCAATGGGCATGTTTTGATCATAAGTTGACATATCAATACCAGTTTTGGACCTTCATCCCTATGAAGACCAATTGAGGTTGGATGCTTTGCTATACTTCAACTTGTGCTATTTTCAGCCATTGCCCTCGGTGCCTGTGCCAGTATGCACTGTTTACTGAAGACGTGACGCTTGTATGTATCTTAGCATAGTGCCAGGATTAAACCAGAATTAACTGCTTAGCTCATCTTCGGCGTTCAACCGAGGCGTTTGTTGCAGCCTGTTTAAAAACACTTGGGAATACACGAGAATATGTATGCTGATTTCTACTTCTCTCCTACAAAACACACTAGCATCATTCACGACGAGCAGTTTTGAATTCTCGGTGATTCATTTGCCTGATTACACACAATTAGGCTGCTGTGTAACTGGCTGTGTTCGATATCTGTTTATGCTTGGAGTGACAGACACACATGCTATAGCAGCTCACTGACACAAAGACCGTGTCCCACTCTGTCCTCCAACTATTTTTGGAGTTGCTTATCAACACTTTGAAGCAGCAGTGTTGCATTTCAATCTTTACAAAAAGGACAGATGAATGGGTCACTTGTTGTAATCTGGATAACAACCTTAACAAGACGAGCAGACGATAATGCAAAGTGTAAATGAGGCCTTGGTTACTCGTCTTATTGCAACTTTTGAGCATGCTTCTACATCCATTGTACTCAAGTACCAACCAATACTTGAACAGCACAGGCCATAGTAACCTACCTCAAGTTAATCTGATATTGGTTTTTGGAACAATAACCCACAGAACTATGCAGACTGTGATTTAATAAACTCCTGTTATTGGCCAAACCCACTTTCTGGAAAAACTTTTTTTACTTATTTTCTTCATAGTTTAATGTTTCCCCCCAATTACTAAAAGGGTCAACCTCTGTTCTTGGTATCATCCAGAGCAGCGGTAAATGAGAGCTGAATGAACATCAATACAGGACCGCACTGTGAAGTATGAAAACAGAAAGCCAGGTTCGTGCTTCTGTATTAATATCTCGCCCTGTCTTTGATTTCACAGGATATACAAACTCTTGAAGAATACAGTGAGAAGAATCAGAGACAGTTGAAGATATGGATCGGGCGACTGCTTCTCTATTCCTCTCTCCTCTACCTGCTCACATGTGTGGTTGTGTATTTCTGGTACCTGCCTGAACAGTTGATGGGGCGGCTAATATTGTCTCTCCCCTTCATCGTAGCTCCATTATTGTAAGTGTACAAGATGATAATTGATAACATTTGGACTGTGCCAGATCTGTAACCGATGAACTTTTTGGGGGTTTTTTCCCTTCTGTCTTCAGAGTGTGGATACTCCGAAAAATGCTCATCAGCTTTTTCTCAAGGAGAAGTGAAAAAAATAGTAAGAACATACTTAACACATTGCCACTTTAAGTTACCACTGTAAGTCTTTGTGTCGCATTCCAGTTTTAAGCATGTTCTGCAAATGTTTTGTTTCAGATGACAAATTGGAGGAACTTAAAACGCAAAAAAGGAAAATAGTAAGTAAAAAAAAAAATGTGTGCAATTTGATATTTGTCATGTGTTATAGTTGTATGTTTTTCCTGTACTTTTTCATTTAAAGCACATTTTTTACAGCAGTGACACTGTTGGCTTAAATGGCCCATTGGTGTTAGCCTCTTGATGCTTATAAAACAAAGATGTTGAGTTAAGGTGTTCCTTGATGGAGAGAGTTGCCCCAAAATGACTATAACAAAATAATGGCTCACATTAAATTGGAAATAAAGATACAAAAGTCTCACTAAGACAAACTCACTACAGATATTGATTATAGATGGAGAATTGTATATATCAAGGGACCAGATTACATTTTGTAAATGCCTATATTTTACCACATTTTCTCCTCCTTTGAGCCAACAATGGAATAACCGCCTGAATTTAATTCTAAACCACCCCAGGCCCTTCTCTATTTATCTGTCGAAGAAACACAACTGTATTCCAATAGAATGATGATTTTGAGAAAGAAAATATGCTTTTTATGCTTATTTAACAGAGTTTTCTTTGACCCGTGCTTATACTGGGTTTAACGAAAATGAAATGGTTGTTCAGGTTTAGCTGCTTCTAGACGCCATCAGAAAACTGAAATATTTTCACCATGGATGCATCAACAAAATGCTGACAGCGCGTGGCTGGCATTTGAAAACAGTGTGCACAAGGCATGGCAATTTTTTTTTTTCTCTTGCCTTTTAGAATAGACTTACCATGCAACAGCATGTAACAGCAGTATTCACAAGTAAAATAATTGCATTGTATTTTAGAGTTGAGTGATGATTTTCAAAACCACAGCCATCCCACAAATTATCCCTAAAATCAGTTCTATCAGCTTGAGAAAACTGCAAAGGGACGCTTCAAACCACACGTGTCGCACATCTGTGAATGGCAGTATGGGCACATGAATGAGAGAAAAATACAACTTATAATTTTTGCAATAATTGCTTTTTAATTTGGCTGCTTGGTTGCTTTCAGTGAAGTGAGGACTATAGGAACCTTACTAAATATTTCTGTTATTGATCCTCATCGCTACACACGACATTTGATTGGTACCGTGACTTAAAGCACTTTGCTAATGTCATTTTAATTAATAACATTTAGTGCTGGAAAGAAATAAATCTGAGAAATTGCTTGTCATCCTCTGTCAAGTCTAATAACTTTCAATAATTAGGGCTGATGGATTTTCACACTCTTCATTATCGAAGTAGTGAATGTAATTATTCTTCATGTTACATGTAAACAATTAAATATGTTTGGCACTTATTTTAAATGAAGATGAGGAATTTAGGGAGGCAACTTAACTGGTGCCTTTTTTCAGTCAAAGTAATGTCACGGTGGGTGCTCTCTCTAATCTTTAAGTTACAAAAATCATCTGATTAGATTGAATCATTAAATGCTTACACCACAGCAGAACCTAGATCTATCCTTATTCTGTATTTCCCTGAATCTGTATTGAGGGCCAATTTCAGGTCATGGGCATTAAAAAAAAATCTTACTTCCTGTCTTACAGCTTGAAGAGGTCATGGAAACAGAGACGTATAAAAATGCAAAAATTATTCTGGAGCGATTTGATCCTGATTCCAAGAAAAAAGTTGTGAGTTCTGTGTCCTTTATTCATTTTGGCAATGATGAATTTTGTATATTTTTGTTGGGTGTATGCCCTGATTGGTTATGTCACACTGTTATTTGTCTTGAAGCTGGAATCCACTCCACTTGTATCTCAGATGACTCCAAAACCAGGACAAGGTAACTAAGATTTCTGAACATGACAGTTTTATATATAAGAGCCCTACTTTCCTTTGCCATTTCTTACAAGTGTAAAGCAACATGCAGTGTCTCCTGTGTTAGAGCTCCGCCAGCGCAATGTCACCCCAAAGATCCCTCCAGCTGTGGTGAATCCTGCAGCCGTGGGATCTCCTCTTGCCTCGGGGCCCACCTACTCTGGACGAACAACCCACTCTGCTCCAGGTGGACCCCCAGAGAGGGGCCTGTCGGCCATAGCTGCTCAGCAGAGCTTGATGAGGAAGTCTGTGAGCCTTGGAACACCTGTTCCAGGAGTCGGTGAGTTACCTGCACACAGGGGGACCACATCATAATGTGGTCGATTAAGGCGTGATTTACTCTTCTCTGGCTCAGTGTCCCCAGTTGCTCAAGGCCCTGTGGCGTGTGTTGCCAGCAGGGGTGGTATATGTAATAGTTGTAATGGGTAATGGGATAATATGAACTTAGCTTTCAGATATCTTAGTAAAGGTTAATCCTCACTCAAACAAGTGCACAATGTTGAACTAAAATGAAAGGTAGCTAACTTTTGATACAGTCTGAATTGAGTAATTTCATGGGTATGAATCATTGACGAAGATGCCTCTGGGTTTTATCTTTGGTAGGTTTAAATATTGTGAAAGCCACTTAGCCAGCATGTTGAGAAACCATTTTTGCATAAGTAACATCTGCAGAGGATGGGAGCATTGCATATTCGACATGAATTATATCTGGACATTGAACACTCAATAGAAGATGCAAATAAGTGCAAACAGTAAAGGAAGTGTACACCTCGAGGAAGCAGCACACCGTAATTACCATGTGGAATACCAACTGTGAGGTATGCACGAGGTAAGATTATGTTAACTATGATTAATTAGCCAGACCTGCGTTTGTTCTCTGGGCAATGGTGGTGGAATCTCACTAAATGTCTTTTAATGCTCGGTGAAATTACCTTTGGCGTCGGGAACACCTCACAAACGGTTTACATGACTTGATGTTATCACCAGCTTCTGCTGAAAATT
This sequence comes from Brotula barbata, assembly GCA_900303265.1. Classification (NCBI taxonomy): domain Eukaryota; kingdom Metazoa; phylum Chordata; class Actinopteri; order Ophidiiformes; family Ophidiidae; genus Brotula; species Brotula barbata. The sequence continues at coordinate 9,881 of OMNV01009663.1, read as the reverse complement.
GAAAGTGAAAAGCAATTTGATACAAAGAGTCACCACAGAGTTTCCATATGTTGGTAAATTAATAACCAGCAGGATACCGAGACTCTGCCAAGACTCACAGAAATGACCAGTCATCTTCCTATGATTGCTCTTGATGTTAGATTATATTAATTACTGCTCACCAACACGGCAGGGAATCTGGACGTGCTTTGCAAGTGAGCTCTGCTTTTAATTCATTATGAAAAAGGATTGGGTTTTGCTCAAATGTATCACGGCTCGTGCAGCTAACGGTGAATCTCAGCCTCCACTATTCCAGCAGGCTTTTTCTGTAAGCAGCTCCTGTTTACTGCGATTTGTATTCAGGACTGCGGACTGTGTGCAGCTAATAGGCATGGGTGTTGTGCTTTAACAGGGATGCACCCCCCAGGCCCGCCCCTGGCCAGGCCCGTGCTCCCCAGGGAAAGAGGCACTGTGGACAGGGTTATTGAGTATCTTGTTGGCGATGGCCCTCAAAACAGGTAGACGACCTCTGCTTTTAAATAGGGTCATCCTCTTTTTAGTGATGCACACACATACGAACAGTTTCTCACTTTGGGATCGTATTTTGTTTCATACAAGGCTCACGCAGCACCAGGAATTCTTGGATGTTTCTACTGTGGAAGTCTATGTTACAATTCAAATCATATCTGAATATTAACAATGAATTTGAATACTTTCCTTCAGCGTCGTAAGTACATCACACAAAGTTTTTTTTGTTGTATATTCACGACTGGATTTGTCTTTCCTTCCTCCCAGATACGCCCTCATATGTCAGCAGTGTCTGTCTCATAACGGCATGGCATTAAAGGAGGAATTTGAGTATGTTGGTAAGACTTGCAGAAACACAAAGCTTGTTGTCAGTCTCCATCAAACACCGTGCCTTCATTTGCCCTCTAGCATTTGGCAGCACAGTATATCATGTGGCTCTTAAATGCCTCTGCCACTACCGACCTCCGTAAGCAAAATCATAACAAGATTGAATATGCACACCAGTGCTGCACATCAATCTGATGTGTTTATGCATCTCAGGCATTTTTGCCATTGGTTTCGTATTCATGTATATTAATCTGTGTCTCTTTGAAAATGTACTTGTGGCTCAAATGACAAGCCGTATACATGGCGTTTTATTTGTTACCTAGCCTTCCGATGTGCGTATTGTTATTTCCTGAATCCCGCAAGAAAGACCAGGCCTCAAGCTCCCAGACTCCACGAGATCGCTGGTGAGCAGAAGATGCCGGCTGAAGCGCTCGTGCCCACATCTGGTCCTGACATAGATGACAAACAGCCTATTTTAGGTAACAAAGCCACTCAAGCAGGTTTTGTCCACAGACGGCATGGAAAAACCCTATAAAATGCAGTAATTGTGCATGTAACTGATGGCAGTAAATGGAGAACAATTTTGTACATCGTACATTTGTTGATGTACAACAGAAATGACAGATATGGATTAAATCTTAGGGACAACCAAGCTGGATGATGTCCCAGCTGAACTGGACACCCAAGAGCCAGAAACCCCAGTCCCGAAATGCGGGCCTGTCACAGAAGACCAAGGGACCCCTGAGTCTCAAGACCTCTCCTCCGACAAATCCGACGGGGAGCAGGATTTGTCTGCCATGGAAGTGGAATAGAGCGGCCGAACCACGCTTCAACCATGCTGTAGCTTTGTTATCCGAGAGGAAACGTGACAATGGTTAACGTACATTAACTGTTGTAAGTGTGTTTTAAGTTGAAATATCACATTCACAAGCAATATCGGTTCCCGTCATTTCATTTCAGGATTGCTTTTATACTTCTAGCAGTTAAGATCAATTTAATAATGAAACAGCGCACTCAACTGGTACTGTTGTCTCAGCGACATTTACGCAGCTAGGCCGTTGAAATATGCTATAATTTGTGTCGTTGGTGTGTTTTCAGAAGAGCGTTTGTTTCTTATTTTGTTCTCTTTTCTTCGTTTTATTTGTGTTGTGACTGAATGTTTTGTGTTCTGCTTTCTATCAGGATTTATACAGAAATGCAGAAATGAAATGCGTTTATATTTATGGAAAATTATTTAAAGATGTGTTTCCATAACGCTGTGCGTGGAATACTCGAGCACAGTGGAACCAACATGTTTACACAGCCGATGTTGCCGTAGAAGGAATGCACATGTGGCTACAAAGGTTGAGCATGGAAACTTACCTCTTCACCTTGCCTTCTCTCATCCCTTGAGTGTGACATTTTTGTGTACGCGTGGATATAAAGCTATTTAATATTTTCAGTTTGGAGTGATTGTATGCGTTAGCCCGAATGTCTGTCTTATCCTATCATTTCAAATAAAGTTTTGAATTATTAGCATGTTTGCTTTGAATTCCCACATACTCACACAAACACGATGTTTTGTTTCACGCGGTGCTGTTGAAACCACTATAAATGTAAAAGAGGATTCTAACGAGATCACTTGTGCCCTGATAACACATTTACCTGTGTGTACGTCGTGTCAGTTATTATGAATGGCTGCTCTGCTTATCTCCTTGGGACATTTTAAGGGTCATGTTAAAACATTCCATTTTCATTAGTAGGCCAATTTTAGCTTGTGATGGTTTGATTTTGGCTCATTGATCATTTCAGATAGAGTAAGATAATGATGCTGACACAGAGCCTGACCACTCTTGATTGCTTGACCCTCTTTGCAAAGAGAAAGTCATCGAATCTACAGGGTTGCTCTCTGCCACCGCGCGACCCTTTTCCCCTCAGATACACCGTAAACTATTGGTGAGGTCACCATCCCGCGTCTTCTATGGGTTTTGATAATGTATGTTTACAGAGACGTGACCTCCTGGGCTTTGTAATGCATCAATGTGACACCAACAGTAACGCCTGATTCCACCGCATGCTGTTTGAGGTTGACCTCTGACAAGAGCCAAACAGGGAAAAAAAATGGGACATCAATAGGACGATGTTTGCTTTTCACACCTTTGGGAGGTTGCTCAGTATGCCATCGGCGGCACATGTGCATCATCATAGTATAAAAGAAGATCTTTTTGCCATGTGATGGATTGAAAATGTTTTGAGTAATATGTTTGGTTCCACTGCTCACACTAAATCAATATGTTTTACTTGACAGTAGTGGAGTTATTGTACGGTTTTGGTTTTTGAACGGAATCTAACGGCATTCAATCTTTTGTTTCTCTGGCAGTTCTCTACATCAAAACCTTATCGTTTATGGACGGGTTCACACTCGGGACAGATAGAGTGATTACCGATTCAGAGAGTTATGTAGAAACAGCTGAGATGTTAAAACGTTCGTGGTCTCAGCTTAACATCGTTGCTTTTAAAATCTTATTACTCTGCCGCTGCGATAATTTAAGTGGCGAGATGATGTTTATTGGGTGGTAAGTTTAAAGCTTATGAAGGTACGATCAATATTTGAGATGGCCTTGCAGCTCCCCAATCAGTGATGATAGTCTTATCTTATTATGTATCATATGAATAAATCAAAGCAATACTGCATACGCGACGTAGAAACAAAAGGTAAGCTCTGAGGATTTTGTGTCCAATAGTACAGACGGCCAAAGGATTACATCTGTGGTGGCATCACAGAAATACTAATTACTTTTCAAGGATGACAAATGACACAGAAAGCCCCATTGCCAAGGTAATTTTGAACAAACGATGAAAATATACAGTAGGGCCGTCCCAAGGTCCATAGTTCTTTTCATACTCATCTCTCACATGTGCATTCGAGGCCACTTGACTTAAATTTATACTGATCTTTTATTTATACCCAGAAAAAATGGCAGATAAGAAACATAAGTGTTCTTGATATTGTGTTTTGTCATATCTAGCAGCCAAAGATTGAAATCCTGCGAAACAATTTTCTGAAGAAATGAAAGAGCGTGCCCTCCTGAACCCCGGAGGAAAATAACCCCACGGTGCGAGGCGGAATATGAAACGCAGGCACGGAATAAGTAAAATAGACAAGTGCACCAGGCTTGTCACTTTTCCATTTGCTGCCCCCGAGTGTGAGCACTTCAAAATTCTCCTCATCTCAGTGAAGACCTTCATCGTTATGCTCTATCTACTGTACTGAATACACAAAAAGTACCATATCACACGGAGGTAATAAAGGAGGGACTTTTTACAGATTCACAATGTTTCTGTCAATCAGCAAATAGAATGCAAGAAGAAGAAGAAGAAGAAGAGAGAAATAAATAGTATGCACAACCCATTGGAGACAATGCGGAAAACACAGAGATGAGTGTCACGGAGGCCGTTAACATGGCTGGGATATTAGACTCCACCACCAGCTCTTGACAACAGCATCATTACACAGTAATAAGAGCACAATCTCCTTCAGAGAAGCATTAAAATCAAATTAGATTATACAAGAGCTTGGCTTGATGATGGTTCCCGAGCAGTGGATCTCTGCTTATTAGATCGTAGCTGCTTAGGCTTGAATTGCCGCTCGACAAAGTTGAGCAGCTTTTCACAAAAGGTCATCAGCTTCCAAGAAATGAGTTTTTAACACGCGACTCATTCCAAACTACCTCGGCCAGATGGATGGATTCCATTTTTTCCACTTTCTATCTGTCAAACGGTGAAGCCGGCGTGCTGCTGGCGGCGTGATGCCTCCAATAAAGCAGTGCAGTTTACAGCGGAGTGACATTCAGGGATCAGAGAGCATTGTCATTCTCTGTCCTATCCTGAACCCATTACACCACTGAGCAGTGACATCTGTTTGAGCCCTGATACAATATGACAATTATTACTGTAAACAATCTACTCTTGTGTCTTAATTATGTGCTGAAGTCCAAGGACGGAGAAGAGAAGAAGTCCGGAATGATCACGCGGAGACGGCGTGTGTGGAAACGTGCATTACGCCACAGCATTAGATAACTTCAAATTGATCTGCTATCATATAAGAATTAGATTCCCACACAGTAATGGGATTTATTCCAGCGTTTCTTTCAGGGGGGGCTTTTAATGCTCCTCTACATACATAATTTTCAGCTTGACCATTGATATATTGATTAATTTAACGCAGTGTCGGCCCTCGGAATCAATAGCAGGGTTTACTCAAATTTACAAGTGCCTTCAAATGTAAGATAATAAACAAATCCATTACAGAGCGGGGAGAAATAACCGAATGCTTGTTTTTGTTTGGGTTTTCATGCTGCTTTACATATTTCTGGGCGGTGCAGGGGACGGTTCTCATTGTGCTCAGCAATCCAGCACAAAAACAGGGACGGGGGGAAGTGGAAATAGAAGGCCGAGACAGCACGCCGCTGGCACTACCTCATGTGGAAATCATACAAAGCATCCTGCAGGCAGCAGCTTCATTTTATAGCTTCATCTATTACCACACTGTCATTGTTAATTGTCTTCTTTTTACCTCTGCAGGATTCTCCAAATTGGTCCTATCGAATGTGACAGGAGGAAGAGCATTAAGCATCTGACAAGATGATATCTAAGTTCAATTTCCTACTCCTCACCTGATTTATACCTGCAGCAGATCATTTTCCTTTCTGTCATAAAGACCTCTATAAATCAGTGGTGCTTATGGAAGCACTACAGAACAGGGTCCCTGGATTTGTATCCCCTGTGTTTGCTATTAGGAAGCCATTACAGCCACATTTTCCTCCTTCAAACAAAAATGATCAAATCTAATACAGGCGAGATTAGAGAGATAAAGAGAGAACGCTCTGGCAGAACTGTTCAACACACTCCCCTATCTAAACAATATGCTCTAAACTCAATAAAAACAGGGCTTTTTCCTGGTGACACCATTATCCATCTGTTTGGACAAAATTGCTGTATCATGGTATAAATCTGCGATACAAGTGACATATCCTCTAAAATAAAAGGGAACATTAACTGCTCTATCTTCTAGAGGCCATGGGACTAGCTGGCTATAAGCTCAGTCAAGTGTGATGGCAGTTATACTGTGTTTTACTAGACTGCAGACAATTATACTTTGCTCCTCTTCCCTTAGAAGACAAACTGCCGTGGCTTCAGCTGAAATGATTTCAAATAGATTTTCTAAAATGTCTGTCGCCAGATTGCTTCCATACATTATTTCACTTAAATGGAGGGAAAAAAAAGAGGGAGCAAATCCACAAATCAATCACAACAGCCCACTTTACCAGATGGAAAGAAGAAGGCTTTCACTATATGTGTGTGTGTGTGTGTGTGTGTGTGTGTGTGAGTGTGGGTGGGTGAGAGAGAGAGAGAGAGAGACACCTATAGAACGTCTCTCTTTCATCTTGAAGAATGACAATAAGGACGTGTGCGGGGTGAAGTGGTGGCACCGTATGAGTGGCATCATGGGTAATGAAGTGAACCAGTGTCTTTGTATATGGCTTTAACCCACTTCATCCAGCCCATTAAGTGTAATCTATTATAAGAAGCAGGCTATAGCGCACACTTCACACAGGACAGACGACACACACAATCTGCTCTAAAAACGCAGCCTGCAAAAGTACTTCATTTATATTCACAGCAGACCACTAAGTACTCAAAGTGATGCATACCAATCGGATTTGTGAAACGCTGGGACATAGGAGATGTGTTTTGTTTTTTCTTGAAAATAGCAAAAACTGCATCAAATTAATTAAAATGTTTAATTATGAATCGTGAAAAAAGAATTAAATTGACACGAAAAGTATTATCACTCTGTTACACTGAAAGTATTTTTTATAGTTGTTGTTGTTGTATTTGTTAGCTTTTAGTTGACCAGGAAACAACAAGCCTGAACAAAAAGTTTTCGTTGCTTTATATCTCAGAAGAAACGATCATTTTTGTCATTTATTTGGAACTAGGTGCAGCGATTCATCCAATCATGAGACAAATATGCCCTCTTTAGATTTTTTTGTGGCATTTCTGCTTTATTGTGATAGTTACAGTCAAGAAACAGGGCCTCAGTAAAGGGCACAGGCTGGAATCAAACCAGCACCACTGCATCACATGGTAGACGCTTTTACCCGCAGATCCACAGGGGCACCCCTCTTTTACAGTGTTTATTATTTTGGAAAATCCTGTATCCAGACTGGCACCAAACAATACTGGACCACCCTTCCATTAAGTTTCATCACAATAATTTCCACAAATCAGGTTAAAAACAAACAAAAATTCAATTCTATACACCATAATGGAATTTAATCTGTGATACATTAACACACACTTTTCCTTATTCGGTTTACATAAACATCAAATTTAAATTCAACGTGTTAACAGGTGAAACTGTGACATTACAAACTGTTCACTAAATGGTTAAAAAAAAGACAGATTGTTGCATGTGTAAAGAAAATGAACAAAACAATGAAAAATACCCTAAAAAGAAACATTTCAGTGATATTTAGCTCCCGTTCTCGCCAAAACTGAAAAAAGTCACATGGTATTTATAGTCAATGCATCAGCGGAACAACAGGAACAGAAGAAAAGTTCATGGCCTGAATTCCCAACATATTCATTTAAAACCAAGAATAAACTCATGCACAAGCACAGGTGCTCTCAAAATCCTCGGCGCACACAGTGAACAGCGTGTAGCACGAGCAGAAACAACACAAATGTGCATGCGTGTCCACCTGACGCGGGTCAGAAGACACGGGCACGTCACACGCACCGTACACGCAGGAAACTGAAAAAACGGGCAAATCCTGGAGTGTCATTCAGGCCGAAGAGGATGCAGGAAGACGCATTAGGACGCGGCTGCAATTCAGCATTATAGTCATGCACATTTATTACCTTTCCTCTAAATGGCTCAAACAACCATGCATGACTTAATCCATCTCTGTTGTGTGAAGATCGAGTTGTGTGTGAGATGAATATATGCAAAAACAAAACGCCACAAATGTGCAGAAATTTGTGCTGATTTGAAACAACAGACAAATGGAGGAGCTGCCTGGCCGATTTTCCTTCCTAAATCAGAGAATTAGAGCCTCTCATGGCTCTTTATCATCATTTTGACTCTCTGCCTCCATAATGGCTCTGTTTTATTGTAGTGTCTGGATGAAGATATACAATAATCTACATTCATTTGGACCAATCTGTGTCTGACCCGAGTTTATTGCAAAGATGAAATAACTGAAATGAACCTTGAAAACAATTAGTTTAAAGGGAGCCTCTACCAATTTTACACATCAAATCCACTATTTTGGTCTCCAGGAGCACCATTCAGCATGAAAGAAGACCAGTAGAAAGGTTTCTGGGACTGTGGGGCCACTTCCTGTTGGCAATTTGGAAGAGTTTGTAGTAGACTATGAGTTTAAAACCAAAAGTGTTCCCTTAAGAATGAATGAACACAACCAAGACGAAACCAGAGAGAGAGAGAGAGGGACATATAGATAGATAGATAGATAGATAGATAGACAGATTTTTATTACTGCATTCAAATTTCAGCCACTCAGTTTTAGAATAATCATAAATTCCGATTAATTTTTTTCACATTTCTTACTTTTAATAGTGGGCGTGGCTATTTGTTTCATTATTATTTCATTTAACAGATCACATGACAATGCAAATTGGAAACAGGGCCTGTCTGGAATTTATTGTTACTTTCTAGTGATAAGAAATAGTTGAAATATTTTTGAATTGATTGATGATTATGATTATGATTGACTCATGTTTATGTTTGGTACTTCTTGTTCTTCTTGTTCATTCCACAAGAGATTTGTCAAAAATTACAGAGACAAAAGGTTCTGATGTTTAAGCACAGTGGAGTTAGGTGTCGGTTTCATAACATAAATAAATGAAAAAAAGAAAAATCTATTCAAATGATAAAATCAAATCAAGTCATATATTAAAATGCATATTGTAAGTCTGCCTAATGAATACAGAAAATAATGGTGTTTGTTATATAAACATATTGTAATATTGGGTTATTAGTGTGTTAAATTGTTAAATTGCTGTATACATCACCAGTGATGCATATTTCTAATACACATGATCATAATTTATGAAGTTATTGACTTCAAATTCCTTATGTTTTGTTGTTTTCCTGCAGCGTTTGAAAGGAAAAGTTTCAGTAAAACTCTTCACAAATAAAACCTGTCACAAACAAATCATTAATTGTAAGAAATACGACAAAAACCTCATTTAGGTATGTAAGCTGTAAAACAAAAACACTAACGATGAAATATTTCTTTACGGAATCCATTTATCTGTAAATAATTTGCCACAGTGACAAATCTCCTGTAGCTTTAATTAGTAGTTTTGATTCACATTTTAAACCTTAAAAGACACATTATTAAAATAATAATCCATAACCACAGAGAGGCCAGTGTCAAACGTGTGTTTGTTGTGCTGAAAAGTAAACAAACCAAATCGCAAGACATCGTGCGATAACTCGTTTGAAGAACGTTGTACGAACATCAAAACCAAACATCTGTGAAGATCCAGGGGTGGCAGCGGAAGATCAACAACAACAACATTTAAATGCAGTTTTCTTCCCCAACAATATGACAGCCCCAAGACAACATTCATGGAAGTAATTATCTCAATAAAGCTTTGCTACAAAAACATTCCGCCGCGTTGCCTTTGTGGACATTAGCCTGTTGGCACCGCTGTGCTGTGACTGTGCACCAGATAGTCCTTTACTGGGATATTCCCTGTTGCCAGGCATAATTAATTGCTTTACAGTCTTCAAGGCCATAATGCTCATCAGTTATTAATTAGAAATTCATTTCACTGAATAAATAATGCTCATGATTGATGATGAAACCAGTAATTAGGTTCTTGGAGTAATGCACAGGGGAGAGAGCCTTTACACTTGAATCCAGGCTATTAAATACTGCTCATTTAAGGGACCGATATACCTCTCGTCGTAAAGCTGTGCTGCCTCTGTAGCATCTGGATTCAGGAGGAGGGAACATAAGTTGTTCTTCGCC